>APFE030069968.1:0-42789 GCA_000404065.3 Pinus taeda | reverse complement strand
ATAAATTAATTAATATATTAAATTAATATTAATAAATGTTAATCAATATTAATACTTAATTAATGATCATATGATTAACAGTTATTAACATCATAATAATGATTAATATATTAATTAATTGTTATGTCAATTAATATACTAAGCTAATTAATATAAAAATAAATGTTAATAAATCAAAATTAATAATGTTAATAAGATATTAATAGTGTTAAAAAATTAATAATACTTAATTAATAGTGTTAATATATTAAATTAGTAATCACTTAATAATTAATTAACAATTAATATTATTAATAATAAATAATATATTAATTAATTGCTATATAAATTAATTAATATATTAAACTAATTAATATTAATAAATGTAAATAATGTTAATATTAATAAATCAATATTATTAATGATAATTTTATTAAGATTTACTTATTATTTATTATGATTTTTTTATTTTATAATATATTCATTTGTTTTTTTTTTATTTTATAATATTATTTATTTAAAAAACTGATAAAGGTAAAAGATATGCTATACCTGGGATGTGTTGGCGATCCTGATTTCCCTGATCAAGGGAAGCCAGTTCCCGCTAATCTCCATGCCATTGTCTCTGTTCAGATTATGAGGATGTTTGATAATTTCGAGTGCTTCTCTAATCTTCCGTCTTTGATGCTGCTCCTCTCTTGCGACAATTGAGGCACTTTCCAAGCGAATATGGTGTTTTCCTCGTTCCCTAGATCTGTAGATCTTCTTTCCACCATTTTTCAATGTTGCTAATAAATTCTGGATGGGTGAGCCAGATGTTTTCAAACCTAAAAGGTCTATTCTTTGGGATTCTAATGTCGGTCGCCTCAAATTGAATAGGCCAATGGTCTGAACCACCAAAGGGGGGAATTCTCGCTGTCATATCAAGGCCTGTGAGCATGAGGTACTCTGAGATAATGAATCTGTCTAACTTTGAAGCTACTTGAGACTCTCCTCCTCTTTTTTTGTTCTAGATAAAGAGGTCATTACTTGTTTTGTGTCAACTAGCTTCATGTTGTCTATAAAATTCTGAAATACTATAGACTCTCTCCTTAGTGTCCTAGTCCCACCTTTTTTTTCTGACAGGGATTTGATCATGTTAAAGTCCCTGCCCATAATCCATGGTATTCTTGAATGTCTATCTCTCAGATCCTCTAGAGAAGTGAGTAGTCTGAGTTTGTCATCAGGTCTCTGAGGGCCATAAACATTTGTGATTAAATAAATCTCCCTGTCTCCCACTGGCTGAATAACCATTAATAAATAATTCCTAGATGCCTCAGCATCCACTATGCCAATCTTTTGAGGGTTCCAAAGTGTGAGAATACCTCCTGTTGTTTTGTCTGCCTTGACTTCTAGAAATTCATATCTCTTGAGCCATTTGTTGTATGTTTCTCTTATTTTTTGAATTGAACATTTAGTTTCCTGGATGAAAATCATATCTGGAGTTTCTTGTTTCATTCTATTGTTAAGATTCCTTTGCTTCCTTTTACTTCGTAGACCTCTAATTTTCCAAGATGTGAACTTCATTAAGAAATATTTGTAAAGGCGTAGCTAGTTAGATCTTTCATCTTACCTAAATCTATCATCAGTTTTCCACATTCTATCAGTAACTCATTTTATTTCTTTCTGCCCCTTTTCCTTCTTGGGTTTCTGGGAGTGAGTCTTGATCTGGTTTTCAAGGTTTTCACCCCTTCGTTGTCCTGTCTTTCAAGGTTTCTTTTCCCTCCCAACCCTTTCGCCTGAGTTCTACACAGAAATAGCTGCTGCACTGTATTAAACTCATATTGAGGTAATGAATCCTTACCTTATGTGGTCCCCTATTTCAAGAATCTTTCTAGATCTAGATGTTCTCTTTCGAGAATATCCTGCAGTTCATGATCCTCCATTTCCACCTCACTCGGGGTCATTTCTTGGTCCATTTCAAGTTCCATGTTGCTCAACATAGTCTCATTTCACTGGTTATTGTCCTGTATCTTGTCCCTATTTTCTTCCTTTTCCTTCTCCCCTGGGCTATCCTCTATGGCCTGATTTGCCTTTATTACCTCTTCCTCTTCTTCTAGTATCTTGTACCTGTTCTAACTTGCCTATCTTTTCTCAGTGTGGTTTTTTTTTTGTAACCTTTTCCCTCATTTAACTCTATTTCCCACTTTATGAAAGCTTTTAGTTTCTTTCCCTATTGTAACTTTACTTCTGCTCTCTGTATTGTTGAGAGGGAAATCTTTGAATAGATGCCCATGTTCATGGCATTTGCGCCATCTAAAAGGAACATGTTCATAGTCCACTGTTTGCACCCATTCTTCATCAAAAACTTCTAGGATCACCTCATCTGGTAGAGATCCAGAGAGATCCATCTCCACACATATACAGGTGAAGGAGGTGTACTTCCCCTTCTCGTTGCCTTAGATATTTTAACAAAATGCCCTAATTTATTTCCTATTGCTAATAAAGATTCTGGTTGCCAGTAATCTAGTGGTAAGGAGTAGAGTCGTACCCAAACTGGGACCGAAGTGAAGGTCTCATGCTTTGGGACAAAATTCATCATCCGAGGCCGCATATAGAGGCCTACAGCTGCATAGAAGTAGGGCCCTCCTTCAAACACCCTATCTTTATCCTCGATGTCAGTAAAGACTACAGTGAAGAAACACTTTGACCCAAGATGTAGGTCTATATCCCCTTTAGGTTTCCAGTGATATTTAATCCATGCCTATAGCGCCTTCTCTGTGGGCCATAACCCCATAAACTTACAAATGTTAGCATAAGTCCTCATGTGATCCCTATGCACCTGTAGTGCTAGATCACTTAACACCACTCTAGGTGTGACAGTGGTCTTAGGCTTACATGGACCATTTTGTTTTTTGTTTTCTACTTGTTGTTTCTTGTCCTCCTCTTCTTTATCTTTTTTTCTCTCTCCCTCCCTCCTATTATTCTACTCCTATGTGTCGTCGTTGTCCCATTTCCCTCCTCCTGAAAGATCTTTTTCAACCTCCAGTTGTTTCTTGCCTTGGCTGGAGACTGCCTGATTGTAGGAGGGAGTTGAGATTCCCCCTTTATGCCCCTCCATGGCGTTCAATGCCTAATTAATTTTTGTAAAGCCTAGCTCTTACCAATCATCACTCTTCACTTTCTAGATCACATCTGGCACCATTCTTCATTTTCAGTTACATCTTTACTTTACATATGTGAGTTGATTTCCTTAGAAATAAAATTTACTTTCAATCTCATTATTTATTTTATGAGTGTTTTGTTACACTTTGCTAGATTGATATATTTTTTAAGAGTGTGCATAAGACAATGTCCAGCTAATAGAACTAATTGTAAGTTATCATAGGAATCTCATGTAAGAACCAATATTAGTATTTGGTAGTTACTTGCATATATTTTTTCAATTGCCTCGAAATAAAATGACGTTCCTCGAGTTGATAATTGATGTTTAGGTGATTAGTTTCTTTTTTATGAAGCAATTAATTTTGCCAACACTTGAATACTTCCTTTGTGTTTCCTTCCTCTTGTGCTTCCTTCCCATTGTCCCTGATCTTCTCTCAAGCAGTTAAGCTTTACTGGAGATACCTACTCTAATACCAATTGTTAGAAATAAGGATGGGGGGGGGGCTGAATAAGTACTTCATTCCCAATCCAAAGTTACCTTTTTATGCTTTTAATTCCACGTTTATCTTGAACCATTATTTCATTAGCAATAAATTGTGTTATAATCCATGAGAAACATTAATTAGGAAAGTATGTAAACCATAAGATTGAAAAAATCATCAACGCATCAACACATAGGGACATTGGATTTTTAGGTGGAAACATAATGTGGGAAAAAACCATCGTTGTTTTCATCTTTGTCTTCGTTGTTACTATGAAGAAAATATTTTACATATTCTACTGGAGAATGCACTTACTAGTGTGTAGGCTCTTTCTTGTATAATGCTACAACCTTGACAAATTATCTATCTCAAACTGGAAGGAAGATATTACTCCCTAAATACGTTTATCAGCTCCTATTGGAAGGAAGCTACTACTCCCTGGATGAGTTTACTGGCTCCTACTCGAAGGAAGCTCCTACTCCGTCATTGAATGATACAACCCTCAATACCTATTTGGACCATGTTTCAAAAGTTTTATAATGGATCTATTTACATTAATCAACCATCAAAACCTGTATGCCATGTTTCATTAAATTTTCAAAATAGACCCATACCTAACAATATTCTCACATTAAATACCATGATACCAAGCATTGATTAAGATTATTAATTGAATACCAATATACCCATCAATGAATAATCGAATACCATTTACACCACTACAACCACATAACTAATCAAACCAATCCAAATACCAATCAAATTAACTCTGTGAAATGTCAAGCCAAAACTCTTTGCACTGTTGCTCCTAACTGACCAGCATTGTTAAATTCCAAGAAAAATTCTCTTCTCAACAACATTTTTTATGAGCCTCAGTATTGCAACAAGAATGTTGAAACTCCCAAGGCTACAAACTTTAATTATTAACTCGATGTTTGTACAAACTTAAGAGGTGTCGGAACTATATGTGTGGCATACAATGTGTCCTTCCTTTGCTATCATGATGTAATGGAATGCATGTACTGAAGTCAAATCCTAAACTAATTGTAAAAAATGAAATGTTCAAAATAGAACCTTAACCTATTGTAAGAAACAAAATACAAGGAAAGAGACGGAAATCCAATGCTAAATCACACCATTTCCTAATTAACTGCCAAGAAAATATGCTTTGCAATAATGATAAATTATCATGAAAAAAATGCTATTATATAATCATGGAAGTAAGAAGCATCAAACACCACTAATGTGCAAATAAAGGGACTGAAATAAATCTGTTTTTTTTCCTTTTGTCTTTTCATGCAAAATCAAATATGCAAACTAATTTCCTTTGGTGATGTAGCAGGGGAATTAAGGATGTTGCAGGTTGGATGGAAGGGATATGATATGGTTGGATGATGTGAGATACCCTTGGGAGGATTTTGGTGACTTCCTAGAGGTTTTCCCTCAATTCGGCCTCAAAACCGGCCATTTCAGTAAAACCTATAGAATGTACTAGAAACCTACAGGATGATCCTGTAGGAATTATAGTGAATCTACATGATATAGACGATAGAAAAATGTGACATGTTGGAGGTGATGGGAGGGCTACAACAGTGTGTGATGGGTGGAATGGAGTGGGAAAATTCCTAGGATCACTTAGAACTCAAAACCAAAGTTGGGAGATGGATGGATTTGCTCAAAAACCTTGGAGAAGTTTCCTTGCGAAATGATGAAATTGGTGAGGGTTTAATGGCAAAGCAAATAAAATCCAAATTGGATGGTACAAATTCTTTTATTAACTAGGATGTCTTAGGTCCCTATTCCAATTGGAATCACTCAAAAATACCTATGTTAAGCCATGCAAAAAAAATAAAAAACATTACTAGTCGAAAATCTAGAAATTTGAGAACTAGTGAGCTAGTAAATCTAAAAAATACCTTACCAAATCAAGTGAAAATGTGATGGGGTAGTTTTTGTTATGAAATATATTTGTTTTTTGATCTAATACCAGTGGAATCAATTATATTGAATCTCATTAGCATGCTCTAAAAAATAGCAAAAATTTATTGTTCTTTGCTAAAAAGGAGGTCCAACAATCTAGATTTGGGAATAAGAAGACTAATCCAAGAAACTCAATGATTACTATGAACTTCCAAAGCTTTTGTAATAATGAAATAATGCTTGTGATCCTGGTAAAGAACTTACATCAACCATTTAACTCAATCCTAAAACAAGAAATTATTAATCCTAAATGTAGAAATAGAAAGGAATAAAAACTAGAGATGCAGTGAATAAGCAATGAAAAGAAAGAAAGAAAATGATATGAAATGGCTTTGAGGTTCTTGGGATGGCCAAGCCCAAGGAAATCCAAAGTCCTAAGGAGGAGAATAATATTTAGAAGTTGAACATGACACCAATCTTCATTATTTTCATCAATAGAATTACATCCCTGCAAGAAAATACAATGGAGCTGCATGAATACAAGTTCTCTCCACAATAACACTAATGAAAATATCCCTAGAGGCAAATTCAACTTGGTACTTATAAAAAATTATTAGGAATCATTCCCCATGAATGGGGGAAGATTTCCCCACCAAAATCCCTTGATTAGTGGATCTAGTCCCCAATACTAGGAATTTGCATTAAATGGCATGAACACATTCCTAGATTTTCTCAATCATTTCCAAGAGGAAAATTTAACTTGGTACTTATACAAAATAATTAAGAATCATTCCCCATAGATGGAGGAAGCTTTCCCCACCTAAGTCCATTGATTAGTGGATCTGCTCCCTTGATTAGTGGAACACATTCCTAGATTTTCTCAATCATTGGAGTTCCACAATTTGTGAAATAATTCCATAATAACTTGTTGACTTATTATTTATTATTGATCCACCAATAGTAGGGAACAAGTCCCTAAATTATCTCCTCATAATACTCCATAAAAAATAAATAATATTAGGCACAAATATTCAATTATTCATAAACTTTCCTAATGAATATATTAAAGTTAAAAATGAATTATCTAATGCAAAAAGAGAGTTTTAATGTGTAGGAGGATGGTCATAGGCCTTAATTTATGTTTTAAATTACAAGCATGGGCCTTAATTTACATATAATTTAGAGGCCCATCATAGACCCTATTGAAAGTGTTGCTCATCCCCTGAGCAACTTAGTGACCTCATTTTGCCTCATCCATGGCCTTGGTGGCCTCTCTCTTGTGCATTAAGAATCTTGCTTGTAAGCTCTGCAAGGGCAAGCCCAAAAACATATTTGTTCAAAGAAAAATCATTGTTTCTTGAGACCATTAGCTTGCTTTATTTCCCTTATTCGAGATGATTTCTTGAATATTTTTTTAGTTTGGCAAGGTCTTCCACACCCTTATTGGCATAGCAAGCATTTATTTGCCTTAGGACTGCCCCCTGTCGGATTTCTGGGTCACTGTAATTCCTATAGGATCATCCTATAAAAAATACAGTCCCTTTGTAAACTAAAGTAAAGGAGTGGAAAAAATGATAGAAATGGTGGAGGGATGGATGGTAATGAGTGGTAAAATAAAAATGTGAGTGATGAGAGTCTCTTTTTGATCCTCCTTTGCTCTTTGACTGTCCTTCTTGCTGACCTGCAAATGGAAATTTCATGAAAATGGAGAGGATGCTCTCTTTGTTTTTTTTTTTGTTTTTTTCAAGAATTAAATGGGATGGATGAATGATGAATAGATAGTGAATATGAAGTGGATGGAGGGCTTGAAGTGCTGTGGTGACCTTGGCCTTTGCAAAAATTTCTTCTTTTAATTGCTTTCCTCATTCCTTGAAATCATCACCCTTCATAATTTGACTTTTCAACATTGCATGAGTGAAGGAGTGAGCTGCAATCAACTAGTTGAAGGTGGCTAAGACTGATGACTCATCCTTATCTTATAAAACCTCATCTCTCATGCATTGACAACAAATTTTTGACTATAATATGCTCAAGAGAAGAGGTCAAGAATATTGCATACCTGTACCTACCTGATGATTGTTGGAGAGACATGCATGTTGCTGTTGAGTTGATGTTGATGTGCAGGTGTTGGATGGTGATTTTGATGATCTTGATGTTGCTGCTAAGCTTTGGAGGAGCTTCTTTGACCTCTAGATCTCCTTTAAAATTGCTCACTGCCAATCCTGTAGGTTTACAGGACAACGACTTGTTTTGTCCATATCTCCCAAACGGTAGACTCAATTGAGCTGAAAAGTTTTGAGAACGTTTCCATCATCATCATGCACCTCCCCATAGAAACATTTTTGTCAATGGATGCATGAATCTTGAGAAAAACTAAAAATGGCTGAAGGTGATGAAGGCCAATTTCTTAGAAACCGTGCACTAGAATTTGTTGAAATTGCTTGGGCATTTTACCATCATCCATATGCATCTCCACAAGAAACAACTTTTTAAATGGATGAACGGATATTGAGAAAATGCAAAAATGGTTGAAGGTGATGGAGGCCAATTTCTTGGAAACCATGCACTGGAATTTGCTTAAATTGCTTGGGCATGTTACTATCATCCATATGCATCTCCCCATGAAGCAGGTTTTTAAATGGAAGCATGGTTTTCAAGTTATGGCAAAAACAAATTTATGCTCTATGTATTTTTGTATCTCGTAGCAAAACAGAGCATCCTGTAGTTTTTTAGGACATCAAGGAAAATGAGTGGTAGAAGCTTGATAATGATGGGTGGATGGTGAAAATAGATTAGGGTGATGGATTGGCATGCCCTTGGCCTTGTTGGAGCATTTGAGCGAAGTAGGAGAAAGTACAAATTTGACTTCTTTTGACTAGGCTTGACCAATTTTCCTTTTGGTACCAACTTGTTCATGTTGCTTACAGATGGTGGAGAGTACATGCATGCATGGAACAAGGATTCTTTTATTTTTTATTTTTTATTTGTTTTCTTCTAGGCCTACTATCCACCTCATTGAGGTTTTCAACTAGTAGGTCTGCCTAGGCACCTCAAAGGATGTTTTCACCTAGGATCTTCTTTTTTTCTCCTTCTTCTTTTTTCCAACCCATTGACTGCCTGATGGAGGTTTTCAATCAATGAGCCAATCTAAGGCGCCTCCAAGAAGGTTTTCAGCTTAGAATTTTTTTGCTCTTCTTTTTTCATTTTTTTCGTCTTATTATTATTATTTTTTTTCTATTCTACCCTACCCTACTTGAAAAAAAAATAACTTTCAAGAATAAGAATACTTCCAATGGAGCCACGTGCACATCAAGATGACAGACAAGATGATGTGTAGGCTTGAAATGTATGCTTTGACATGTACCTAGACTTCAGAGACCAAATGATTTGACCTTGAAAGGATCAAGCATAGTTGAAGAAGAGAGTGATGCTACAACTTAGTGACTGTCTGGAACCATATTTCAATATAGTTGTGATGTCCTTGGTCCTTTTGTTGATCTGAATCATTCTTCATGTCTTCTTCTACCATGGCCTTCAAATCTTCCTCTTTTTACTAATTGTTCTTGTGAATACATGGAGTATTTGATGGTAACCGTGAGGGAGCTCTCTCGGTCTCTGATTTTGATGTCTACTCTTCATCAAGTGTAGCCCATGGTTCTATGGTCTTCTCATCTAGATGTAGTCCTTCAATGATATTAAGATAATCTTTTTCTTGCAACTCTTCTTGAGCTATGGTGAATAACATTGATCTCAAGAGGAGATCTTTGGAAGTTTTGTACCTCAACATTGTAAGTGGAATGAGCTACTTCAATGTGTGGTTTTGGAAATGGTGGTACAGGTAGTTGAGTGGGAGTGTATATTTAAGATGGATGTGGATGGGGTTGTGGTTGTGGTGGAGGTGAATGGTAAGGATAACATGAAGTTTAGTATGGAGGATATTGAGGAAAATACTGAGGATATTGTGGATGGCTCCCATAATTTCATTGCCAACCTTGCTGCCAAGATTGATTTTGGGATTGAGATGGCTAATGTTGCTAAGGAAAGGGTGTGTTCCAATTACTTTGAGGTTGATATGCATAAGCTTGAAATTGTGAATTAGGCTCTTGCATCATATTAGGTTGAATAAGCTACCATGGTCCTCTTGGAGCTACATAATATTCTTGCATTAGAAATTTACTTTCTCCATTGTTCTCCTGGTGAAATTCCTTCAACCTTGGTAATGATGGACAATGTTTAACATCCTATGATTCTGCAACACAAATATCAACATTTTTGTTTTCTTCATCTTGCATTATTAACATTTCTTCTTGTTTTATTAGATTGCTAAGAATTTTTGTTTTAAAATCATCAAACAAATTTCCAAGTTTAGCTTGACTTACCGATCTTGATGCTGATTTACCTACTCTTACTTTTCCTCTTGATATGTGTTTGCATGTTTCACAAATTTCCTCAAATGATAATTGATATACATCACCTCTAATCATGATATTAAGAATATCAATCCATTCATCCCTAATTGTTCTAAGTAAGAGGGTTTTTAGTGTGTTAGATCCTAAATGATGTATTTTTCCCCTCTTAACATTATACATGAACCTTGATATTAGATCCTCTAGAATCTCATATTCTCTTTTATTCATTCTAAAGATTTCTTGTTTAAGATCATGATATTTATATTTTTCTAGAAATATCTTTTGCATATCATTCCATGACCTTATTGAATTAGTCCCTAAAATCATGAACCATCTAAGAGCTCTATCCTTCAATATTGCCAGAAATAATCTCAAATTTTGACTTTTCAATAAGTAACCATAATACCTACAAACAATTTCAAATTCAAAGAGAAAGGTTTCTAGATCCTCTGACCTTAGACCATGAAATTTTGGAAGAAAATATGGAGGGATGTTCTTCATGTGCACATTGATATCTGTATCTTGAATGGGAAATCTAAGAGGATCTGACTCATTGTCATCATCTCCATCCATTTTTCTACATTCTTTTCCATATTCTTCTTCTACCTACAAAAGTGAATGGTGATATGGCTCTTACTACACCATGTGATCAAATTGTGGGGTGGGTTGGTGTTGGAGAATTTTTTTGTTTTGTTTTATGATTGAATGAAAACTATAATGCAATGCAATTTTCTACTATTGAAATTAAATATGCCTAATGATTTTTTTTTTCTTTTTGCAAAAATTAAAAAAAAATGAATCAACTAGGGAAGAAAACAATGCATACTTTGACAACTCCTTGGCAACAGTGCCAAAATGTGATGAGCCTTGGTATTGCAACAAGAATGCTGCAACTCCCAAGGCTACTGACTTTAATTATCAACCCGAGGTTCATACAAACTTAAGAGGTGTCGGCACTATATGTGCGACATACAATGTGTCCTTCCTTTGCTATCATGATGTAATGGAATGCATGTACTGAAGTCAAATCCTAATCTAATTGCAAAAAATGAAATGTTCGAAATGGAACCTTAACCTATTGCAAGAAACAAAGTACAAGGAAAGAGACGTAAATTCAATGCTAAATCACACCATTTCCTAATTAACTTCCAAGAAACTATGCTTTGAAAAGATGCTAAACTATCATGAACCAGATGCTACTATCTAAGCATGGAAGTAAGAAGCATCAAACACCACTAATGTGCAAGTAAAGGGACTAAAATAAATCTGTTTTTGTTTTTTTGTCTTTTCTTGCAAAATCAAATATGAAAACTAATTTCCTTTGGTGATGTGGTAGGGGAATTAAGGATGATGGAGGTTGGATGGAAGGGTTAGGAGATGGTTGGATGGTGTGGCATACCCTTGACAGGATTTTGGTGACTTCCTAGATGTTTTCCATCAATTTAACCTCAAAATAGGCCATTTCAGGAAAACCTACAGGATGTACTCGAAACCTATAGGATGATCCTATAAGAATTACAGTGAACCTACATGATATAGCCGAGAGAAAAATGTGAGGTGTTGGAGGTGATGGGAGGCCTAGGAAAGTTGTGTGATGGGTGGAATGGAGTGGGAAAATTCCTAGGATCAATCAAAACTCTAAGCCAAAGTTGGGAGATGGATGGATTTTCTCAAAAATCTTGGAGAAGTTTCCTTGTGAAATGATGAAATTGGCGAGGGTTTAATGACCAAGAAAATCAAATCCAAATTGGATGGGACAATTTTTTTTATTAGCTAGGATGTTTTAGGTCCCTATTCCAATTGGAATCACTCAAAAATACCTAGGTTAACCCATGCAAAAAAATAAAAAAAACATTACTAGTCAAAAATCTAGAAATTTGAGAACTAGTGCACTAGTAAATATAAAAAATTCCTAACCAAATCAAGTGAAAATTCAATGGGGTAATTTTTGTTATGAACTAGATTTTTCTTTTGATATAATGCAAGTGGAATCAATTCGATTGAAGCTCGCCAACATGCTCTAAAAAATAGGAGAACCTTATTGTTCTTTGCTAAAATGGATGTCCAACAATCTAGATTTGGGAATAAGAAGACTAATACAAGTAACTAAATGATTACTATGAACTTCCAAAGCTTTTCCAACGATGAAATAATGCTTATGATCCTACAAAAGAACTTACATCAACCATTGAATTCAATCCTAAAACGAGAAATTATTAATCCTAAATGTAGAAATAGAAAGGAATAAAAACTAGAGATGCATGTGAATAAGCAATGAAAAGAAGGAAATAAAATGATACAAAAGGGCTCTGAGATTCCTGGGATGTCAAGCCCAAGGAAAATCAGAGTCCTATGGAGGAGAACAAGAATACAATCTCTCTCCACAATAACACTAATGAAAATATCCCTAGAGGCAAATTCGATTTTTTACTTATACAAAAAGATTAGTAATCATTCCCCATGAATGGGGGAAGCTTTCCCCACCAAAATCCTTTGATTACTGGATCTAGTCCCCAACACTAGGAATTTGCATTAAATGGCAGGGAACACATTCCTAGATTTTCCCAATCATTCCCTAGAGGAAAATTCGACTTGGTACTTATAAAAAATGACTAAGAATCATTCCCCATGGATGGAGGAAGCTTTCCCCACCGAAATCCCTTGATTAGTGGATCTACTCCCTTGATTGGTGGATCTGCTCCCTTGATTAGTGGAACACATTCCTAGATTTTCTCAACCATTGGAGTTCCACAATTTGTGTCGTAATTCCATAATATCTTGTTGACTTATTATTTATTATTGGTCCTCTAGTAGTAGGGAACAAGTCCCTAAATTATCTCCTCCTCCAACTCTTGATAATCTACCCAATATTCCCATAATATTCCACAAAAAATAAATAATATTAGCCACAAATATTCAATTATTCATAAACCTTCCTAATGAATATATTAAAGTTAAAAATGAATTATCTAATACAAAAAGAGAGGTTTAATTTGTTGAAGGATGGTCATAGGCCTTAATTTATGTTTTAAATTAGAGGCATGGGCCTTAATTTATGTCTAATTTAGAGGCCCATCAATTGTCATATACCATGTCAATACTTAAGCAACATCATATACCAATATGTAGATCAAACAATAGAAATTTTCCTTGTCATCAATCCTCTATCTCAAATAGGAAAAACATTAATAAAATTTTGTCATCAATACCAATCAAGCAAGTTAAACAACTATGTCAAAGCAATAACACTACAGTCACAAGAATACAACTATTGTCACAGGAAGAACATTGATGTAACTTGAAATTTTCCTTAATAATCACAATTAGATCACCATATGACATATCTCATCACCAACATGAAACATAAAGAATCTTCAACAAAATACAAGCATCAACATGACTTTTAGATATTTGCATGAATTACTTATAACATTTGAAGAGTATAAGATCTTTGAACCAAGGTTTTATCTCTACATAAAACAAACTTTTCTCATAATCTCCTAGTCCCTACTATCATCATTGTTAGCCTTCTACACTTTCCTTGTATCTATCATATATTTAGAATAATTACTCCTCAATCCTGTTAGTGTCAGTCTTTCCAGCCTTCCTCCAGTGATCAAATATGCTCTTACAAAGTGGTCTCAGAGTGTCAAGGTCAAATTTTGTCATTTCAGTGAGTCTTCAAGTAAAATTTGGTCACTAGGCATTAGGTTTAGGGTTTGATTTCACTCTTTTCAAAGTTGCCCAAATTTCAGTCTATGTCACTATTCAGCTGAGTCTATCATCATTCATATGGTTGTTATCATCATGTCAAGTTCCAATAGGTCATTTTACACCTTGTTCATGCTTCAGTTGCGTCTAGGTGAGTTCATTTCCCTCTCCTAGGGTTTTGGAGGTAATTTATCTTGGATGGTCAAATCATTAGAAAAACTTGTATCCAGATGTTCATACACCTTCCCCTATCGTTAATGTACCTTATCAAATGCTTCCCGCCTCTGAAATCTCCCAAATTCCTCATTTTGACACAAACCCTAGTTTCTTGCTACAACCTGGCAATTTTCTAGGTTGGACCTATGTTTTTCCCTTTTGGACCCCTTCCCCTCACTCAATCTCTGAGATTCCACTTTCCCCTTCTTCCTAACATCCCTCCCTTCTTCCCAAAATTTCCCCAAGAATTTAGAAGCACCTTATCCCCTTCATTTCGCTTCATTTCGACAAAATCCCTTGTTTCACACATCATGATAAGTTTCACTCAAAAGATGTTTCATAGCAATAAAAGATGAATTTTTGAAAACTAAGAGAATTTTTTGTCCAGAATAGGCCAAGGAAGAAAAACCTCTTTCACTTTTTACACAGGTATCATGGTTTTACAGAAATGTCAAAAATACCGTTGCCTCAGGAGAATTGAATGCACCTCTGAAGTGACCTTGGTAAAATCAAGATTTCTCCTAGCATGGTTGGCCAAATGACTTTCTTGATGACTCAAATGATAACTAGACACAACACGCTTTCCAATGCGCTATCATGAGCTCAATTTGGAGTTGAGGAAGGCATTCAAAAGTTAACTGCAACAGCACTCTGCCTTGAGGCAGCCTCATTTGGCACATTTTGACTAGTCTTGGGAGATTTGACTTTTGACAAGGCAAATGAACTCCAAATTGAAAAATTCCAGTTGGGTTGGAAATTAGACTCAAATAAATTTCCAACAAGCTATTCTACACCCAATTTCGACATCGGGAAGGCCTCCAAAAGCCTCTTGCAAAATGCCCTATGTAGCTAGGGGTGCGCTACACATAGAATTGGTGCGCTGCGCACTGGGTAGTGCGCTACGCATTGGGCCTCACTGGCCAGTGTAAAATAACAAAGGCGCTATGCACATGGAGGTGCACTATGCATAGAAATGGTGCGCTACGCATCCATTCCAGTGTTACGTTTTTGTGCCTAAAACGTATCAAATCGCCTCGACAACTACAAGTAGGTGTTTCTTTGACTCAAACATCAAGTTGAAAATTGTCTAATGTGTGTTTGAAGAAGTGGAAGTGGTGTTGGGTGTAAGAAAATAAATCAAACCCTAGGCCCTTATTAAAACTTTGTATAGGGTATTAAAAGCCATTGGAGACAGCAGCACTTCATACCACAACATCTTTGTGATTGTTTTTATGCCCAAATATACCAAACAAAATATCCATTATGGCAGAATTTTTATGATGCTTCAGCTAGTTTTTTTGAGGATACATTGAGATTGGGATTTCATTACACCTACAACATACACATTGCAGTCCTCCTATTGCACCTATTTTGTTCCCAAAGCCATGTCAAACATAGATTCAGTTTATGAGCAGGAGGTAGAAGCTGACTGGGAGACTTGGCTCGACAGGGTCAACATCCACTTAGAAAAGTTGCTGGCAAAGGCCAATAGAGACAAAGACATGCTCTGTCACATGAAACATCACTATTGGGCTCGCATGCATGTTTGCAAAGCGAAAATGAAGATCCTTAAGAGGCGTTTGAGCAAAGCACAAAAACGACACAAATGGCCTGATCCGCTTCGAGTTTTGGCCGAGGCTTCACTAGTTGAGCATGATACATGATGGAGGGTCTTCACTCCAAATTTGGGCACATTTGGAGAAAATTTTGTCATTTCAAAAATTTTGGCTTAAGAAACAGGTTTTTGGGTTCTACGCGCAGTGCGCTACCCTGAAGATTGGGAGGTCCAATTGACAAATGGCTTGTAGTTTTGGATTTGTCATGAAGAAATACACTTGTACAACCATTGCCAAGGCATTTCATCAAGTTCTGGATGGTCAAAAGGTCCAAAAACATCATGAAAACCACCTTGCTGCCACTTTTTCCAACTGCAGGAAGTACCTCTGGGAGAATTCAGTTTTGAGGGGGCAAATGAGCTCCAAATTGGAAAATTCCACTTGGGTTGGAAAGTAGACAGCCAGGAATTTCCAACAAGCTATCATGAGTGCAATTTGGATGTCAGGAAGTGCTCCACAAACAGCCTCAAAGGGGCGCTACGCATAGGGATCAGGGGCGCTACGCATACAGTTTTTGGCCCAGATTTTCACCTTCAGCTCAGGAATTCGGCTAGTTTCCACCAGTTTCACTCTTTGATGTAATTTTTCACCCAACATGATGTAATTTGATGTATGTAAGGTAACATGGCACTTATTTACCTTCTTCTAGATGATTCATTAACAAATTAGCAAGAAATCAATGTAATGAATCAGTTTCCTTCTTTTTAGAGGCAGGTTGTTGGGTCATCTAGATTCTTGCTCCATGTTTAGAATTTGTTCAAACTGCTCCTAGAAGGGGGAGCTCGACCCCTAGAGGTTAGGGAATGAGGATAGCTTGGTATATATATGTAATTTTTTATTCAGTAGCAGAGGTTGGACTCTTGGGATAGTTTGAGACTATATTGTACATATTTTACCAGCATTTTTGGCAAAGGAAAGACCAGGGTTTTGCAGCACTATTTGGGATCCATGTGGCTTTATGTCTTGATGGTGTGTTTCTTTCAGTACTTGTAAGTTGTGTATGTGCATCATCATCTCTATTGAATCTTCTCTTATTAAGCAAAATGAAGTGTTAATGTAGAATCCATGAAATTGCTATGCTCTGCCTTTAAATTTGTTTAATATTCTATGTTTTCTTCAGTTTAAGGAGAATCCTTGAGACCCCTTGCTCTCCTTAGCCTCTCACCGGTCTGATCTATCCATCTTACCTACTTTAAGGCATCAAAACAATTTCCTATCTTACCCCAAGTGGACCTCTGCAAAAACTGTGCCTCATCCCCGCACCCAAAATTGCCTTTCCCTTGATTTCAACAAAATCATAAAAAATCAATCCTAAACTCTTTTTACTTAATACCTAGCCTAAAATAAGTCATTAATTCAGTCATCTCGAGCCTTTTTGATTACCTTTTGCCGAGTTTGACCCAGAGAGAGCCCTCTCCTGTCCTCGTAGGGCTAGCTACGAGGCCGAGCGTGGTTTGATGTGGCCTTGAGTATTGCCTTATTTCAGCCTAAGGCAAATTTGAGCGCTAACAAATCCTACATATTGATCTTAGCCCTAAAGAGTCAAGCAACATTACTCATTGGATATATAACAACTCTCTGCAACTCTGCATACCAAATTAGATCTTTGTGAGAAGTTAAAAAAGAATCTAATATCCAATATATGCAAGGTGGCAAGAAGAAAAAAATTAGTATCATAAGATATGTCCCTACATATACTCTATCAGAATTTTGTTATCAAGGCACTGATCTGTACATATATATTATCAATCCAATTCATTCTCTTCATACATTCCTTGTTTGCAACAGAAGTCAACACAATCATAGAACCTCTACATCTATCCTATGAAGAAACCAAAGGGAACATCCAAAAGGAAATTCATTGTTGCAACACATTCTCTAAATATAAATGAGAGAAATAAAACATTTACCATCTTTGAATACAAAGTGCCATGCTAATATTTGTGTACTCTACACTAATCTCAATCCACAAGGTATCAATCAAGTCACTAACATCAAGAAAGTAATTCATAACTTATCTTTACATAGATATTTTCCCTAGGCCAATGTAAATGCTTTTGTAAATGATAGTCACACATAGTCTCTATTATCTCAACACGTTTATGGCTACAAAACTTTACTAGTCATGTATCAGGCCATTGTTATCATATTTTTGCTCCTATACTAACCAACAAGCATACAACTTCTACATTCAATATGCAAAATCACAAAGTAAACAAAGGAAAATCCAATATTATCTTTGTCCCTACAACATACAAGATAAATAGCTTTGTAATAGACTGGTCACAATACAAATCAGAAGCCTATGTCCCTACATACACAATATTATGTCACAAGATATCTACATGATACTAATATGTATTCGACAATATATTGATATTTGTATATTGGTTTATGTTGTAAGTATCATATCCATGTTTGTAGAATAAAAAGTGTGATTCAAGTCATTTTAAAGGACAAATCAAGAAATAAATATTTCTAATGTGTCTCCTTCAAATCTCTCATTTAGCAACTTGATGTAGACTTCCAACATCACAAACTAGACATATAAAGGGTAACTCATGGTATATCTACTCCTTCTGAGCTAAATACTTTCACTTCTAAAATTGTAGCTTGATCCACTCACCCTCTAGGGCATTAACCTTTCAGAACAAAAAAACAACAAATAGTTGATTGAATGCACATGAATTTCTCTAGGTTGCTTCTCCTTTTATAATCATTAGATCCCTTTAATATTATAGTAAAAAACCAAGTTATTTTCTACTGGTAATTTCGAGCATGCCACTTGTTATCACTCAAAAGTTTTCTGTAGAAGTCATCAAAAGAAGGAATCATCTGAGGTAACCACAAACCAATCTTTTAGGCTTAGGTTCTAGCCAACCTAAGTCCAGAGAGGGCTCTATCTTTATAATTTAGCTTTGTTTTTATCAGATTTTAGGCTATTTCTTAGTGTTCATGGGGTTTTGTTTTGAATTGAAGGTTGGGTGGTGGAATTCTTAGAGTATATGGATAGAGCTAGGTCTCCAAACCATTGGGCTATGGAGTCAATAAATGGATAGCATAACTGGACTAGATCATTAAAGGGAATGTTCACAGGGCAGGCTAGCAAAGCAAAAGGAAAATCTTCAGGTCTAGTGGATGAAATGATTCTAACTAGGGTGAAAGGGAAATTAAGAATCCTTGGAGCAAGATCAGAATGAAGAATAGAGGGTGGTCATGAACAAAGGGCAATTAAAAATCATTTGCTATAGACCAGAGGAGAAACTACAGAAGCTAAGGAGCAGTTAATAATTCCCTAGCTAAGATAGTTTGGGAGAAAACATTTAGAATGTAAAACAGTCAAGATAGAGTGCATTCAAGAAATTTCTGAAATATCATTCCTTGTTATACATTTAGATTTTAGAGAAACACACAAGATTATGAATAAACATAAGAAAAAACAATAGTAAACATGAGAGAATACTTATTTGTATTTCATTTTACACAAGAATCCTATAAAATATCTGATCTTTATTCCTTGATCCAGTAAGCCAATCTAGTCATTGATACAATAGAATTTTGATTCGAGAGAAAAAGTCTATAGAAATTTCTTGGAATCCACACTACATACTTTGAAATGTGAAGTATTTATACAAAAATATTTACAAAATATCTCAAAACAACTTGAGACTTAATCTAGGGAAAAAGAATATCTTCTTGCATGAAGATATAGACAGATGTAGAACTGCTTCTTACTGTCCCTTTTATTATGGTTTTGCTGGCTGTTTCTGTTGAGTTGGAACCCTTTAAACTGGTTGATAGTTGTGGTATTTCTATGCTGGAATATCTTTTACTTTGATATTTTACTGGTACTCTTTGACTTTGTTACTCTTTGACCATGCTGATCTATATTTTACCTGTTTCACCATGGCTACCTTCAAATTTACTGTGGTAACTTTTTGATGTAAAATTTTTCATAGTAAATCTGTCATGTTCACCCACCATTTTGTCTCAAGCAATCTCATTTTCAACATTCTCCTGTAAATTTCGCCTGCCTCTGTGTATTTTGCAAAATTTGGTTTGGTGAGAAACAAATGTTTCACCTCATGTTTTAGGAAAAACAGGTTCTCCAAAGTATCATACAATACTTTTCCAGTTCGTAGGGCTTTAATGCCTAAAGATTTGGCTTGTTCCTTGGCCAGCCTCCTGAGTCTATCACTATAGTCCAATTGGGTCATGAGTTTATCATTGATGACCATAGGACTGGGAAGGCCTTTGTCCCTCAAAATTTGAAATTTAGCCATAAAGTTGTCAATGGCTACTTGGATGTTATGGCACTTTTCTTCTAAATTGAGCATGAGGTTTCCTTTGGAAAGAACATTTTTAATATCTAATATAGCTTCATTCCTATCCTCTATTCCAAGCTCATGGAGCTCATATCTGTTCTTACTGTTCAAGAGGTGGATGAGTCGATTTTCATCCTCAGGTTTATCTCCTAATTCTTCCCTTACATTCTAGATGGCTTCAGTGCCTACCTTCACCAATTCTGTCAACTCAAATATGACTTGGATTGATGGCCAAATATCATTGACAGAGTAAATGATATTGGCCCAGAGCATCTCTTTAGTCTGTCCTAGTGGTTTCTGCAGTGTCATATCTTTCTCTAGGACTTCGATTTTCTTACCCATCCTTAGGGCTTTCTGTGTTTCTTCTCTTTGCTAAATTTGGGCAAGTTTACAGTTAGTTTCTAAAATTTCCACTTTCTCCTTTAATATTTTGAGCTCTGTAGCATGGATGGACATCTCCTCCATAGCTTTTACCAGTTCCGATGTTTTCTCAGTTGATGTACCTGCTGCTGTAGTGGACTCAGTTGTAATTGGTAGTGTTGTGGCAGGTGGAGCTGTAGGTGCCAATGATGTTGCCATTGTGGAAGGAACTATTGTTGTCACTATGGGGATGGCAGTTGTGGAAGTTGTGGCTAGGTCACTTTGTTTGGATTGAATCAAAGTGTCCAACTCCTTCTTTGTTTCTTTAAGATGATAATTTAGCTTTAGGACTAGGTCCATAAGCTCTTCATGTCCTTTTTGTGCTTCTAGGACTTCCATTGTTTGAGGGTGATGCAGTTGGGGAATTTTGAGTTGCTTCCTCAGTGCAACAATGTCATCATTCTTATTTTTAATTAGCCGCTCTTTTGTGTTCACATGCTTGGGATCATGTCCCAATTCTATCACTAAGTCCTCTAAGGACTTGATTCTTGTATCTTTGGCCTATGAGGATGCCTTCTCCAATTGAAACTAAGCTGGCACATTGTTCAAAGAGTTCTACAATTGGTGGGATGCTATGGCTTTCCCTGTCAATGTAGAATAAATCATCTCACCAGTTTTCTTATGTAGCTCAATCTGGTCAATGGGATAAATATCCCTTGCCAGTACTTCAAAATCCACTCTTTTAAAATATGTTATTGTTCTTGGTTGCTAAGTGGTTGGTTTGACGAAGGTCATCTGCATTTTCCCCTCTTTAACATCATAGGCTGACATAAGCCTTGTTTAATTGGTAGGGGTCATTTTTAGATACTATGCATAGATTTGGGATTTCAGCCTCTCATTTCTAGCCTCTATTTCTTTGTATCTCTCCTTAATGTCTTGATCATTATTTGTTGGAATTCTGAAAGAGGATACCTCAACACTTTACTTCCTTTCCAACATCTGAGTGTGTGATGTGGAAGGTTCTAGGATGCCTCCGGATGGAGTGGCATACCTGCTCCCATCTCTTTTTGTCCTAGTAACCTCATCTGTCTTTTCTATATATTCCTGTTCGGAGACAGGATTCATTCTTTGTCTCTTAGCTTGGCTTGTCTCTGCATAGGCTTGTGATGTTGCTCTTTCTGAAGTAGTGGCCCCTTCCTTGTTTCTCTTGAGGCTTTTCTCCTCATTTAGAGGAGTCTATAAAACTGCGGGGGTACTCATGGCGGCCTCTAATCTATCTATTTTATTTTATTGCTCTAGTACTTCTAATTCTTCTGGTACCTCTGATAGGTCTGGTGCTTCTGATTCTTCTGGTGCCTATGATCCTTCTGGCACCTGCAGGAAACAACCCTAATAAATTCATTTCTTTACGTCAATCAATGTGTTTTCCACAGCAACTTCAGTACTATCATTGTCCTCTAAAGTGTTTTCCACCCATTGCAATTGGTTGGCATACTTTTCTATTTCAAGGATGCGGTGATGAATATAGGGAGCCATCTTATTTTTCTTCCTTCTGTTATAGATGAAATCCAAGGGATCATATCTCCTTATGAAGCTCTGTTTTAGATTTAATCTTCGAAGGATTAGGTCTACCTCCTTTCTAGCTTTTCTACTATTACAAATAAAGCGACCTAATTGGTCTTTGATCCTAAGCTGGGCCTTCTTTTTGACTTTGACAAAGTGTACCTCATCTGACTTTAGTATCTGCCTATAGTACTCCAAAGAAAATAACCTCATTGGAAAGCATTTAGGTAGTTTGTATGGGGCCAGCTCACAGCCATAAATCCTGATCTCAGTGTGGTTTTGGTATAAGTACCAATCACCTACTTTGGATTGTTTTGAGAGTTGTAGGATTCTCTTTATATCTGAACTAATTATTGGAGGAGGGCTTCCTATCAGCATTGTCACAATGGGATGTACAAATAGGTCTATGAAGTCTGTATATGAATATGTAGAGTCATAATTATGCATCAATGGAGTTCAGAAAATTATTGATCTAGGGTGACCTTTTGTGTCAAGCTTCTAGGGAGTAAAGGGGAACTTATCTACTTGGTAGTATAGAAAAAGGTGGTACAAAATAGAGGAGTATTTAAAGACTCTCTCATTGCTCATCCTAAGGCACTGGTCATGCATCCTATCAACGATAAACTTGGAATAGTCATAAATAATAACAGGAGGTTGTCCTGGAGTGTATATGGACACGAAAGCTAGGATGATTTCATCTATATACTCTCTGGTGGTATAACCTAGGACACTGGATATCATTGCTACAATGTCCTGGTCAAATGGGGAAAATATGTCATACACATGTGGAGGAGGATCTTTGGAGGTATACTTCTCTTCTACAATGAAGGTTTCGATTATTTGGGCCAATCTTGCAGGGCTGAGCTTGGGAAATGAGTCTTACAAGTCTCCAATGGAGAGAGGATTCACGTTTTACCCTGGTTGAAGTTGCAGAGCATCTCATTAATAGATTTAGCAGTGATGGGGAAAAGTATGGTTTGGTTAGGGGACATCACTACTCTTTGACTGGGGATATAATTTGCATGGTAGTAATGGATAATTTCTGGGAAAATGTGAACTTCAGGGAATTGGTACTTAGGAAAATTGGACTCCCAAAAATCGATTTTATCAGCATGGTTCAGGTATTGGTCTCTGTATTGGTAGTATAGTTTGAGAGGGTATTCATGGATAGAGGTGTCCTTTATCTGGAAATCCTTATCAGCCAGGGGGAGGTGGTTTAGGTCTAGATGAGGAGTGGAAATAGGTCTAACATCCATGGCAATTGGGGTAGCCATTCTCAGTTCTTGTGGATTTCAGAGTGGGGGAGGTGATTTTCAATCCTTTAGGGCAATGGTGGTTCAATAGGTTTGAGCTGCTAGAGTTTCTTTAATTAATTTTGTACCTTAACTAAGAAAACTCATTAATTGGTTCTGACTGGGGTTTCCAATGAATTATGGCTTAAATACCTGGAGTTGAGGAGAATTGGCTCTAAACAAGGTGATTGTCAATTGCGAACGATCGAAAAGCCTCTGAGTAGGCTAGAAACCAAACTGGGTGCTTGTGACATCTTTAGGGTGCAATTGGATGTAGTTTGACAACTTCGATGTTCATAAGTGCGTGCATGAAGTCTTACAGCTGAAAAAACGATAAAAACAAATGACTTGGGGCTTTTTGGCTTTATGCATGAAAGTCAATTTTGGTGGGTACGGGTGAAAAGTAGTCATTTGTCATGTAACGGGGAGAACAATAACTATTTTGGCGTGTAGCAGGCGGGCAGTAAGTGGTTTCCATTGCGCCGCTTTTGGGCACTTGGTGGTATTGGGGGGAGGCTGCCCGATTCCATACGTTGAACAACACGTAGCATCAGGGGCCGGGTAGAAAAGAACACTTTTCGGGCAGGTATTGTTCAGATGTTGGGCCTGCCCAAAATGGATAAAGGCTGTCAGATGTGGAGGGAAGCGATCTTACAGTGATCGGGTGGGGAAGTTGCATGGAGGCTAGTGGAGGGCCCGACGGTTGATTTAGTGCAGTGGCTTTTGAGTTAATGAAGGATTAAAGTGGCGTTAAGGCATTGGGGTCATTAGCAGAGGGATTTAAACAGGCGATTATCTAACTTAATCGTGGATCGATTAGTTAGTTGGTTCTTCGAGGTTTGGGTAGAATATCATAGTTTATATTTAAACTAAGGTATAGGGCTAGTTAATATTGCGGGAGTTAAATATATACAGGAAAACGATTTTTATTTTGGATTTAATAAATAAGATTAGTAATTAATAAAATGAGTGGAAAGGAGCACAATACCCTAAGTATATGATATTTCAGGTTTTAATGCTTTTCCGATAATAACATAAAAACTTAAGATATAATGTTTTTGTGGGATTTTAATATGAAAATGATTTATGTGGGGGAATGAATACTTTTCCTATGTAAAAGTAATTTAACCTTAGGAAAAGAGTATTATTAGGGAAAATGAATGAACTAAAGGGGGGCAATGAATTTTTATGAGGGGGTTTTTAGTACTTATTTCCTATAAGTCATTGAGCCGAGGGTCGGGTCCTTCCAAAAGTCAGAGAAATGCTTTGAGCCCCTTTGACTTATGGTTTTTAAATATTTTGAACTTTATTGTGGGAAATTAGTTAAGTAAAAGGTGAAATGAATGAGGGAAGTTAATTAATTTCCTTTCATATCCAATTTAATGCTTAATTGTACAATTTTCTATAGAACTTTCATGATGGAAAAGATGATAAACATGCTTTTGTCTAATCAATCACCATACTTCTGCAACCTTTCTTCTACTTACCCATCTACTCATCCTACCATTTTCACTTCTCTTTATTAGGGTGCATTTGAGCTAGCAAACCCTTATCAAACATTTTTCTTTCTTTTTACAATAGTGAACTAACCAAATCTACCCTTATTACATCCAAGGGCTTAGATTAAGCAGTTGAGCTCCTTTTATTTGCTCTACCTATCTAATTATCTGCCAAGGTTACATTGTTTGGCCAGATTTTTGTTCTCTCTCTATAGACATGAAATTGACAACATGAAATAGCTAAGTTTAAACATTTTTACTATCATGGATTGTGGCAAAGATTACAAACTGCACACAATCATTTATTATGCACAAAAATTAAATAGTAGTGGTGTTTGGCTTGCTCACTTTCATGGTCATTTTTTGTTTCTTGGGGTTCATATTTTTCATCTTTTTTGACCTTTTATTGTTTTTGTCCTTTGATTTTTCTTTCAGGACATGCCCTCTTTACATTTTTTAATTCTTCAAATACGGAAAACATTTGCAGAGAGAAAAGGTATGTACATATTACAGGTTTAATCTCAGTCATTCAAAAATTATGACTCCTATTGGTATAGGAACCTAACAGTGGCTCCACTTGAGGATGGAATTTCCTGGTGAAATGTCAAGAACTTTGTAGACCAATGGTCTTCTGAATTGTTGTGATGTTACCCTACAACCTTTCCTTTTCATGTTTCTACATTATTACTATTTATGACAATAAAAATTTTAAAGCTTAGGGCCTTCTCTTCGGGCTTCAACTTCAAAAAATCACCATCCATTCAACTCTAGACTTTTGAAAGTAAAGTATGTACAAATGATTAGTGAAACTAGTAACTAGGCTCAATATAGTGTTTGAGCATTCGACCATTAACTAGTCCTCCTTCTGCTTTTGTGACATCAATTTCTCTAAGGAAGAAAGCGTTACTACCTCTGAAAGCATAAATGATATATGGGCCTTTCCATAGGAAATCAAATTTCCCATGTTTACCTTTATCCTCTCTCCTTGAGTCCCATTTTAGCACTTTGTCCCCTAGGTAAAAGTCTTTTGCCTTAGTCCTTTTATCAAAAGTTTTCTTGATCCTTTCCTACACAACTTGAGATCTGATGTACACTTCTTCCCTTCTTTGTTGTAAGTGAATTGTTTGGCTAATTCTTCTTTGGATGTCATTTGGTTCAACTTGCAACTCTTGGAGTAGCTTCATCACTGGTGTTCCCAAGGAAGATGGGAAAACAACTTCCATTCCATAAACGAATTGATAAGGACTAGTACCAATGTATTTCTTTGTGGTTAGCCTATCTGCCCATAAGGCATTTATTAGCTTCTTGTTCCACATTTTCTTGTTATTCTCCAAAAAAATTTTGATGATATTTACTAGACTTTTGTTTGAGGACTCTAGTAGTCCATTTCCTTGGGGTTAATAAGATGTGGAATGGCCCAAAGTTATATGATACTTACTACAAAAAGCAATCATTCTTTTATATTTGAAAGCTACTGCATTGTCAGTGATGATTCTGGTTGGGCACCCAAATCTAGATAGGATGTTGGCCTCAAGGAAGGTTATTATAATAGTGTCTGTGGCTTGCCTTGATGGTATGGCTTCTATCCATTTGGTAAAATAATCTATAGCAGTGAGCATCCATTTGTTTTGGGCAGAGGAAGGTGGGTGGATTTCACCAATGAAGTCAAGACCCCATTGTTGAAAAGGTGCTTCAACGGAGATTGGTTTTAGGGGTAGGGGTAAAATCTTTTTCTTTCCTTAAAAAATTTGACATTTATGACAGGAGGTTACAAATTTCTTTACATCAGAAAAAAAAGTAGGCCAATAGAAACTGGCTCTAAGAATTTTGTCAGGAGGAGTTTGTAGATTTTGTACAACATATATGATGTCAGCATACCATGGTGATTCACAAAAGGCCTGGCTGATTAGTGGAGTCACCATCTCCTCTCCATTATCCATTTCTACAATAAAATTTATATCTAAGGCGTGACATTTCAATTCAACCATGATCTTGGCTAAATATTGGCCTTTCATTAACTTTGTTGGTTTGATTTCTACATCATATTCTAATATAGTAGCAATCCATTTCCCTCTCTTTCCATCTAGACCATCCTGAGTTAAGATATCCTTGACCACTGAATTGGGTACATAGGCTATTATATGAGAATATAAAATGTAAACTCTAAAATATTTGATAGCTTTGACCAAAGCAAAGGCTTTCTTTTCCATTATATTTTATTTTAAGGGGCCATCTCTCAAGGCTTTGCCAAAAAATGCAATAGGTTGTTCATAACCCTGATCATTCTTTTGCAGTAAAACTACAGCAATTGTATGTTTTGTAGCAAAGGAAAATAGAATGAAGTCCCTGTCAAATTTTGTATTGATCAAAACTGGTGTTTTAGTTAAGGCTAGCTTAATGTCTTCAAAGGATTTCTTAGCCTCAACAACCCATTTTATGGTCGAATATGTTTTCAACATATTGTTTAATGATCTAATTAATTCTTCTAATTAGAAATAAATCTCCTAAGAAAGTTAATTTTCCCTAAAAAGGCTTGTAATTCCCTAATGCCCCTAGGATGTTGTATCTGTAAGATGGCTTCAATTCTTGCAAGATCTATCCGGATACCATCTTTAGAGATTATATGGCCTAATCACTTTCCCTCTTCTAACCCAAATAAAGATTTTTTGGGATTTAAAGAAATTCCATACTTCCTGCATTTGATGAAGACCTGCCTTAGATGATCTAAGTGTTGTTTATCAGATTTTGAGAATACAGTGATGTCATCTAAGTATATTACTAGGAAGTCATGGATTTCCTTAGCAAAATCTATGTCCATGGCTCTTTGGAATGTGGACCTGCATTCTTTAATCCAAAAGGAATCTTCACATACATGAATGTGCCCTAAGGAGTAGTAAATGCAATTTTAGCCTAGTCATCTAGGTGAAATAAAATTTGATTGTAACCAGAAAAACCATCCAATAATGAGATTATAGTTGACCCTACTATCCTTTGTAATATATGATCCATTTTAGGGAGAGGGTACTTGTCTTTGAGTGAAACTTTATTAAGGTTCCTGAGATCAACACAAAGTCTAATCTCATCAGTTTTCTTCCTTGTTGGCACCAAATTTGAAACCCAATAAGAGAATCTAATTGGTCCTATTATCTTAGCCTCATACATCCTTCGGATGTCCTTTTCAATAGAAGGAAATAGGATGGGATTGATCCTCCTAAGCTTCTGCCTGAAAGGTTTTTGGTTTTCTCTTATGTGGATAGTGTGTTGTATGATGCTGGTGTCATAGGACTTGAGGTCCTCATAATTCCAAGCAAATACATCTTGGAATTCCTTTAATAGTTCAAGGTATTTCTATTTCATCTTTAAAATCAAGATCTAATGTTATGTCAGTATCTATACTACTATTTGCAAATTATTCTTCTAAGGTTAAAAAATTGTTTATCTATTGGTCATTAGCAAATCCTTGCTAGTTTTTCAAGTTATCTAGGATAGCAGGTTTTTTCTTGACCTTAGCAGTGTATTGATGGTTAGGTTGAAATGGTAACTTACAAGTGCTGGCAAACATTGCTAAACTATGAGCCTACATATTATGCTTCCTAGGAATTACAACAACCTTGGTTTCTAGGAAAGTGTTTAGTATTTCTATAATGGTTCCTCTGTAACAACTTAATCTAGAGTCTTTGGTCATATATACAACTTTAATCTTTTTATCACTAATTCATAGTCTCCCACGATAGAAAATCTTATAGCTCCTAATTTTATAACTAATTTAAGACCTAAAAGAAGTCCTTCATACTTAGCCATGTTGTTAGTGCATTTGAAATTCAATCTATAAGCATGGCCCTCTAAGTGATCATTCTCCATATTATATATCCACACTTCTGCTCCTGCTCCTAACTTATTAATTGAACCATCAAATTCAAGGTGCCATAATATCTCATGTTCATAATTTTCACTGTCAGGGGGAAGAAAAATTTCCTTGTTTGTTGCATTTTGATTATCTTGTTTATTGGAAATCTCTTGAGTTTGGATAGTTTCTTTTTTAGCTGTAAATGCAATTTCTTTGGGTTCTGAAATAATACCATTTGAAGTGGTATGTTGTGTTTGTTCAGCATTATACAAAAGAAAAGAATCAATGTCCGAATGTAGGGAGTAGATAGGAAAGTTTTGAGGTCTATCTTGGCTATTCACCACATATTTCATTAGGGTCTCTCTGTACAACTTTTTAGGTTGTCCAAAGACTGAGATTGTGGCATATGACATGTCAAGTTGCAAAGATCCTTGGAGTTTACCTCCCCATGATCTAGACAATAGCATGCCATATTTAGGTGGGATGTCAGCTACTACTGTATCCATGAGAATGGTCTTAGTAGGATATTGTACTAAGGAAACACAAAGGTATTTGATTAACCCTAGACACTTTACTTGACTTGATTCAAATGAAAATAAGTCCTTGTAAGGTCTATTAATGTCCAAGTTTAATTTTTCATAACCGATTTAGGCATTAAATTGTGTGAAGCTCCTAAATCTAACATTGCATTGTGAAAGATTTTATCATGAATGCTAAGGTGGATATAAAAGGGTGGTATCCCTCCTTCTAATGGTTTGCCATTAATATCAGGACCGAATATAAGCTCAAGCTGATCATCAAAGAAGTTGACAGAGTCTTCATTCTCAACAAAGTTTAAGGTTTTGTTTATTTGAGACTTGTAGGTTTTAATTTTAATTAGCTCTATTAAGGGAACTGAAATTTTCAGTTTAGCTACCTCTGCTCCCAAATTGAAAGCCAGAGGGGCTTTTTATATTTGAGTGCTTGGAATTTTCATAGCAGGAATTGGAGTAGGTTGCTCTTCTTTTTCTGCATTTGAGGTCTTTTTCTGTGGATTTTCTAATATCGTTTCTAGAGATTTCTCCACTGTCTCCTTGGAGGGGATTGAAGTGGATGGTTGATCATTAGGGGGTTGGTCATGGGTTATATCTACAATGGTGGGACCAGGAGGTTTTTGATTTGGTCTAGGGAGAATTTGAAGAGTTTTAGTGACTGGAGCTATTTTGATTTTCTTGGGTTGATTTAGAATTGTCTTCTTGGTCTAGTTAAGAGTATCAATATTCTTTTTACTCCTCAAGTTGTATTGTTTATATACCTCAACAATGGCAGAATCATACCCTTGCTTATAATCAAATGATTCTCCGGATTGGGTCTGCAATTGTTGCAGCATATGCAGTTCCTTCTCATCTTGGGTCAAGAAGAAAGTTTCCTCATCATCTAATCCCATCAAGTTAATGTGTGTATCTTGTTCAGGGTCATCTGGATGGGATGTTTCAGCATAGTTTTCTTGAAAGGGAGGCCTAATATTCTGATCAGGTCCATTCTTCCTAGTATTTTGATTATGATCTTTTCTAAAGTTTGGATTTCTCACTGGAGGTGCCTGTTGATTATCTGATTGAGGCTTCCTCTCAATTTTCTCTATCCTATCCATCAGTTTTTCCATACCCTTGGTTAGAACATCTATTTTAAGGTCAGAGGGTGAGGCTTTATCTTTCATGGTTCTTATCCTTTCATTCCTAACCGTAGCTCTTTACTAACAAGTTAGATTCTACACTAACTGCTACACTTTGCATGTCTTCTAAAGCTGGACGATTTCTCTCTTTGAGTTGAAAGGCCATATCAGTATCAAACCCATCAACAAACTTTATAAGTGCTAAGTCAGGTGGGGGTCTAAGATTGACTGGTATTCCATTGTATATATTGTTAAATCTAGTACAATAATCCTGGACTGTTTCATTTGGTCCTCTCCTGATGTTTTCATATTCTGAAAGGATCTACAGAGGGTTCTTTTTCTTTTCCCATAAAAATTGCTTATAAAATATATCTTAATTGTCTATGCTATTAGTAGGTAACAATATAAACCATTTTCTTATATCACCAGCTAGAGTTTGAGCAAAGAGTCTCATTTGAACATCTCCAATATAAATTTCATGCAATTCAAAGTAGTCTGTCATTTTGTTTACATGATGTTGTGTTGTATAAGGTCCTATGCCGTCGAATCAGACAATTTTGTTTTGGTAATCTTGTGGCATGGCACCAAGTGGGGCAGGTAACACAAGAGGAGCATATCTATTTGCCATGGCTAAGTTGGTCAAGGCTAAGAAGTGGGGTTGGGGTACCACGAGATGATATAGTAGTTGATGGAGAACTGGGAGTAATAGGTGATTGATGGGTAATGATAGATTGGTAGTGAAGTTCAGGTATAAATGGAGGTGAGGAATGAACTTCAGAGGTGGAAGGGAATAATGGTGAACTGAGGGTAGTTGACAATGGTTCAAAAAGCTCAGGGATCTTAGCAGTAGTAAGGGATGACTGAGGGAATTTAGAATACACTCATCAGTTGATTGGTTTTCCTTCTGGAATTTGAGGTCTGCAATAAACTTTGGATCTAGAACTATGTCATCAAGTGCACTTTCAGACCTGGTTTTGAATAGGGAAAGGTCAAATGACTCATCAAATGGGAGGTATTCTAAAAGAAACCACTCTTCAGGGCATGAATCTTCTTTGATTGAAGATGTTGCACTTACTGAACTTTCTCATTTTTTGGATATTCTCGAAATCAGGTTGGGATTATCCACTACTAGGGCAGGGTTTGGATCTGGATTGGCCCTAGTATAGTGAGTTCTCCTTGAAGCCAGAGTTTCGAGCTTTTCTAGTTACTTTCTTTTTGTGAAATTTTGTAAATAACTTCTAATAAACTCTCCAAGAGGCATGAAATAAAGATTTGAAATTTTCTCAAAGGTTTATTAAGACTGAGGGTTTGAGGTCCCCAGTATGGTCGCCACTATGTTATCACTCAGAAGTTTTCCCTAGAAGTTATCAAAAGAAGGAATCATCTGAGGTAACCACAAACCAATATTTTAGGCTTAGGTTCTAGCCAACCTAAGTCTAGAGAGGGCTCTCTCTTTATAATTTATCTTTGTTTTTATGAGATTTTAGGCTAGTTCTTAGTGTTCATGGGGTTTTGTTTTGAATTGAAGGTTGGGTGGTGGAATTCTTAGAGTAGATGGATAGAGCTAGGAGGTATTCAAGCCATTGGGATATGGAGTCAATAAATGGATAGCATAACTAGACCAAATCATTAGAGGAAATGTGCACAGGGTAGGCTAGCAAAGAAAAAGGCAAATCGTCAGGTCTAGTGGATGAAATGATTCTAACCAGGGTGAAAGGGCAATTAAGAATCATTTGCTATAGACCAGAGGAGAAACTACGGAAGCTAAGGAGCAGTTAAGAATTCCCTAGCTAAGATAGTTTGGTAGAAAACATTCAAAATGTAGAACAATAAAGACAGAGTGCATTCAAGCAATTTTTGAAGTATCATTCCTTGTTATACATTTAGATTTTAGATAAACACACAAGATTATGAAGAAACATAAGAAAAAACAATAGTAAACATGAGAGAATACTTATTTGTATTTCGATTTACATAAGAATCTTGTAAAACATCTTATCTTTATTCCTTGATCCAGCAAGGCAATCCAGTCATTGATACAATAGAATTTTGATTTGAGAGAAAAAGTCTACAGAAATGTCTTGGAATCCAAACTACATACTTCGAAATGTGAAGTATTTATAAAAAAATATTTACGAAATATCTCAAAACAACTTGAGACTTAATCTAGGGAAAAAGAATATCTTCTTGCATGAAGTTAGAGGCAAATGTAAAACCGCTTCTTGATGTCCCTTTTATTATGGTGTTGCTGGCTATTTCTGCTGAGTTGGAGCCATTTAAACTGGCTGATAGTTGTGGTATTTCTACGTTGGAATCTTCTTTACTTTGATATTTTACTGATACTCTTTGAATTTGTTACTCTTTGACCCTGCTCATCTATATTTTACCTGTTTCACCATGGTTTCCTTCAAATTTATTGTGGTAACATTTTGCTGTAAAAATTTTCATAGTAAATCTGTCATTTTCTCCCACCATTCTATCTCAGGCAATCTCATTTTCAACATTCTCCTGTAAAGTTCATCTGCCTCTATGTATTTTTCAAAATTTGGTTTGGTGAGAAACAAATGTTTCACCTCATGTTCTAGGAAAAATAGGTTCTCCAAAGTATTACACAATACGTTTCCAGTTGGCAGGGCTTTAATGCCTGAAGAGTTGGCTTGTTCCTTGGCCAACCTCTTAAGTCTATCACTATAGCCCAATTGGGTCATGAGTTTATCATTGATGACCATAGTATTGGGAAGGCCTTTGTCCCTCAAAATTTGAAATTTAGCCATAAACCTATCAATGGCTACCTACATGTTATGGCACTTTTCTTCTAAATTGAGTATGAGGTTTATTTTGGAAAGAACCTTTTTAATCTCTAAGATAGCTTCAGTCCTATCCTCTATGCCAAGCTGACGGAGCTCATATCTATTCTTATTGTTCAGGAGGTGGATGAGTTGATTTGCATTCTCAGGTTTATCTCCTAGTTCTTCCCTTACTTTCTGGATGGGTTCAGTGGCTACCTTCACCAATTCTGTCTGCTCAAATATGACTTGGATTGATGGGAAAATATCATTGACAGAGTCAATGATATTGGGCCAGATCATCTCTTTAGTCTATCCTAGTGGTTTCTGTAGTGTCAAATCTTTCTCTAGGACTTTGATTTTCTCACCCACCCTTAGGGCTTTCTGTGTTTCTTCTCTTTGCTGAATTTGGGCAAGTTTATAGTCAGTTTCTAAACTTGCCACTTTCTCCTTTAATATTTTGAGCTATGTATCCTGGATGGACATATTCTCCATAGCTTTTATCGGTTCTGTTGTTTTCTCAGTTGATGTTGTAGTGGACTCAGTTGTAATTGGCAGTGATGTGGCGGGTGGAGCTATAGGTGCTAATGATGCTTCCATTGTGGAAGGAACTGTTGTTGTCACTATGGGGATGGGAGTTGTGGAACTTGTGGCTAGGTCACTTTGCTTGGACTGAATCAAGGTGTCCAACTCCTTCTCTATTTCTTTAAGATGATCATTTAGCTTTAGGACTAGGTCCATAAGCCCTTCATGTCATTTTTGTGCTTCTAGGACTTCCATTGTTTGAGGGTGATGTAGTTGGAGAATTTTGAGATGCTTCTTTAGTGCAACAATGTCATCATTCTTCTTTTCAATTAGCTACTATGTTGCTTTCACATCCTTGGGATCATGTCCCAATTCTATCACTAAGTCATCTAAGGACTTGATTCTTGTATCTTTGGCCTGTGAGGAGGCCTTCTCCAACTGAAACTGAGCTGACATATTGTTTAAAGAGTTTTGCAATTCGTGGGTTGCTATGGCTTTCTCTGTCATCTCACCAGTTTGCTTATGTATCTCAATCTAGTCAATGAGATGAATATCCCTTGCCAGTACTTCAAAATCCACTCTTTTAAAATCTGTTGTTGTTCTTGGTTGCTGGGTGGTTGGCTTGATGAAGGTCATCTGCATTTTCCCCTCTTTAACATCATAGGCTAACATAAGCCTTGTTTGATTGGTAAGGGTCATTTTAGATACTGTGCATAGGTTTGGGCTTTGAGCCTCTCATTGCTAGCCTTTATTTCTTTGTATCTCTCCTTAATGTCCTGATCTTTATCTACTGGAATTCTGAAAGAGGATACATCAACACTTTGCTTCGTTTCCAACATCTGGGTGTGTGATGTGGAAGGTTCTAGGATGCCTATAGATGGAGTGGCATGCCTGCTCCCATCTCTTTCTGTGCTAGTAACTTCAGTTGTCTCTTCTGTATATTCCTATTTAGAGACAGGATCCATTCTTTGACTCTTAGCTTGGCTTGTCTCTACATAGGCTTGTGATGCTGCTCTTTCTAAAGTAGTGACCCCTTCCCTGTTTCTCTTGAGGCTTTTCTCCTCATTTAGAGGAGTCTATAAAACTGGGGGGGTACTCATGGTGGTCTTTGGTCTATCTGTTTTCTCTGATTGCTCTGGTACTTCTGATTCTTCTGGTAGCTCTGATAGGTCTAGTGCTTCTGATTCTTCTTATACCTGTGATGCTTCTGGCACCTACAGGAAAGAACCCTCATCAAGTAGTTTCTCTAGGTCAATCAATGTGTTTTCCATAGCAACTTCAGTACTATCCCTATCCTCTAAAGTGTTTTCCACCCATTGCAATTGGTTGGCATACTTTTATAATTTAGGAAAGTGGTGATGAATATAGGGAGCCATCTTGTTTTTTTGCCTTCTGTTGTAGATGAAATCCAAGGGATCATATCTCCATATGAAGCTCTGTTTTAGATTTAATCTTTGAAGGATTAGTTCTGCCTCCCTTCCATCTTCTCTGCTATTACAAATAAAGTGACCTAATTGGTCTTTGATCCTGAGCTAGGCCTTCTTTTTGGCTTTGACAAAGTGTACCTCTTCTGAATTTAGTATCTGCCTGTAGTACTCTAGAGCAAATAACCTCATTGGGAGGTATTTAGGTAGTTTGTATGGGGCCAGCTCATAGCCATAAATCCTTATCTCAGTGTGGTTTTGGTATAAGTACCAATCACCTACTTTGGATCGTTTTGAGAGTTGCAGGATCCTCTTTATATCTGAACTGATTCTTGGAGGAGGGCTTCCTATCAAGATTATCACAATGGGATATACAAATAGGTCTATCAAGTCTGTATATGAATATGGAGAGTCATATTTATGGATCAATGGATTCCAAAAAATTACTGATCTAGGGTGACATTTTGTGTCAAGCTTCTAGAGAGTAAAGGGGAACTTATCTACATGGTAATATAGAAAAAGGTGGTACAAAATAGAGGAGTATTTGAAGACTCTCTCATTGCTCATCCTAAGGAACTGGTCATGCATCCTATCAGATATAAACTTGGCATAGTCATAGATAACAACAGGAGGCTATCCTAGAGTGTATATGGACATTAAAGCTAGGATGATTTAATCTATATACACACTTGTGGTATAACCTAGGACACTGGATATCATTGCTACAATGTCCTAGCCAAATGGGGAAAATATGGTATACACATATGGAGGAGGATATTTGGGGGTATACTTCTCTTCTACAATGAAGGTTTGGATTATTTGGGCCAATCTTGTAGGGTTGAGCTTGGGAAATGAGTCCAACTAGTCTCCAATGGAGAGAAGAGTCAAGTTTTGCCCTAGTTGAAGTTGTAACATCTCATTAATAGATTCAGCAGTGATGGTGAAAAGTATGGCTTGGTTAGGGCACATCACTGCTCTTTTGACTGGGGATATAATTTGCATGGTAGTAATGGACAATTTCTAGGAAAATGTGAACTTCGGGGAATTGGTACTTGGGCGAATTAGACTCCCAAAAACTGACTTTATCAGCATGGTTTAGGTATTGGTCTCTGTATCGATAGTATAGTTTGAGAGGGGATTCATGGATAGAGGTGTCCTTTATTTGGAAATTCTTATCAGCCAAGGGGAGGTGGTCTAGGTCCAGATGAGGAGTTGAAATAGGTCTAACGTCCATGGAAAATGGGGCATCCATTCTCAGTTCTTCTGGATTTGAGAGTGGGAGACATGATTTTCAGTCCTTTAGGGCAATGGTGGTTTAATAGTTTTGAGCTGCTAGAGTTTCTTTAATTAATTTTGTACCTTAACTAAGACAACTCATTAACTCATTTTGAAATTGACTGGGTTTTCCAGTGAATTATGGCTTAAATACCTGGAATTGAGGAGAACTAACTCTGAATAAGGTGACTTTCAACTGCGAATGGTTGAAAAGGCTCTGAGTAGGCTGGAAAGAAAACTGGGTGCTTTGTGGCATCTTTAGGGTACAATTTGACATAGGTTGATAGCTTCGATGTTCGCAGGTGTGTGCATGAAGTCTTACAGTTGAAAAAATGATAAAAACAAATGATTTGGGGCCTTTTGGCTTTATGCGTGAAAGTCAATTTTGGTGGGTACGAGTGAACAATAGGCATTTGTCATGTAGTGGGGTGAACAATAACTATTTTGGCATGTGGTGGGTGAGTAGTAAGTGGTTTCCATTGCACTGCTTTTGGGCACTTGGTGGTATTGGGGGGAGACCGCCTGATTCCTTATGTTGAATGACACGTAGCATCAGGGGCCCAGTGGAAAACAACTCTTTTCAGGTGGGTATTGTTGGGATGTCGGGTCTGCCCGAAATGGATAAAGACCGTCAGATGTGGAGGGAGGCGGTCTTACGGTGATCGGGCAGGGAAGTTGCACGGAGGCTAGTTGACGGCCCAACAAGTGATTTAGTGCGGCAACTTTTGAGTTAATGAAGGATTAGAGCGGGGTTAAGGCATCGGGGTCATTAGCAGAGGGATTTAAATAGGGGATTATCTAACTTAATCATGGATCGATTAGTTAGTGGGTTCTTCGAGGTTTGGATAGAATATCATAGTTTATATTTAAACTAAGGTATAGGGATAGTTAATATTGTGGGAGTTAAATTTATATGGCAAAAGGTTTTTTGTTTGGCATTTAATATATAAAATTAGTAATTAATAAAATGAGCAGAAAGGGGCACAATACCCTAAGTATATGATATTTCAGGTTTTAATGCTTTTTCGATAATAATATAAAAACTTAGGATATAGTGTTTTTGTGGGTTTTTAATATGAAAATAATTTATGTGGGGGAATGAATACTTTTCCTAGGCAAAAGTAATTTAACCTTATGAAAAGAGTATTATTAGGGAAAATGAATGAACTGAAGGGGGGAATGAATTTTTATGAGGGGCTTTTTAGTACTTATTGCCTATAAGTCATTGAGCCAAGGGTCTAGTCCCTCCAAAAGTCAGAGAAATGCTCTAAGCCTCTTTGACTTAGGCTTTTTAAGTACTTTGAACTTTATTGTGGGAAATTAGTTAAGTAAAAGGTGAAATGCAAGAGGGAAGTTAATTAATTTCATGGGATATCCAATTTCATGCTTAATTGTCCATTTTCCTATAGAACTTTCATGATGGAAAAGATGATAAACATGCTTTTGTCTAATCAATCACCATACTTCCACAACCTTTCTTCTACTTACTCATTTACTCATCCTACCATTTTCACTTCTCTTTATTAGGGTGCATTTGAGCTAGCAAACCCTTATCAAATATTTTTATTTCTTTTTACAATAGTAAACTAACTAAATCTACCCTTATTACATCCAAGGGCTCAAATTAAGCAGTTGAGCTCCTTTTATTTACTCTACCTATCTAATTATCTGCCAAGGTTACATTGTTTGGCCAGATTTTTATTCTCTCTCTATAGACATGAAATTGAAAACATGAAATAGCCAAGTTTAAACATTTTGACTATGATGGATTATGGCAAATATTACAAACTACACATAATCATTTATTATGCAAAAAAAGTAAATAGTAGTGGCATTTTGGCTTTCTCACTTTCATGGTCCTTTTTCTTTTCTTGGGGTTCATATTTTTCATCTTTTTTGACCTTTTATTGTTTTTGTCCTTTGATTTTTCTTTTAGGAAATACCCTCTTTACATTTTTTATTTTTCGAATATGGAAAACATTTGAAGAAAGCAAAGGTATGTACATATTACAATTTTAATCCCAGTCATTCAAAAATTATGACTCCTATTGATATAGGAATCTAACACCACTCAACCCCATGTGAAAAAATTCCATGCTAGAAACTTTGGTTTTTCTCATGGTTTTTTATTTTTACCACCTACAAGTACAAATGCTATGATGAAAATATATCCCTGCACCTATAGTCATATTGTTAATACATGCTTCCTTGTCATTGTTGTTATACAAGAAAATGACCTCCTCATCAGCTCAGAGGATAAAGACATGATCATTGAAGGCCTCACCAAGTTCACAGGCCCAGTTGTCAAGCTAACGCTACCTAAACACTAGCAACCCACTTTATAAAGCTTCGTAGCAAGGCTAAGGGTGAGTTAGTGCCCAAATTAACTCTATTTGTTACCTTGAGAAAAGCGTTAGTGAACCCTAATGAGTTTCTATGGATCAAGGGAACGAATTGACTAAGAAAACATCAGAACTTGACTTGTTTGGGGGAATTACTAATTCCTAATGGAGTATGCAAATGAGAAAGAGCACAAAGGCATGGAAACATCACCGCTCTTGCCTAATGGAACTCATGAAGGACTTGGAAATCCTAATCTTACATGTTATATATGCAAGGCTTGGGCCATTGTGAAAGGGGTCGAACCATTTGAAAGGACTGCCTATTTGACTCTCAAGAAGAGTCTCAGACTAAGGCATTAGAAGAGGTTAAGAAGGGAGAGAGAGAGAGGAGTTGGAGGGGTAAGGGAAGGCTGATGCAACTGATGGTTGTAATCACTCTTTCTACATCAATATAGAACTACAGTTGTGGTGTCCACTCCGAGATGCTGATAGTATGACTTGTTAGTATGTTTATTCAATATCATTAGCATGAGTGGCTTAGTTATATGCAAATAGATATCTTTATATGTTCATGCATTGTTTATCAAGGATTTATGTTGTGATATTACGCTTGTCTTTGATATGTGCACGTTTTGACCTGGAGTCGGCTCAGGGATCTTCCTCCTAGTTGTGTTGCGCTCTATAGAAACACCACACTAAGACTTGAGGTAATAATTCCTTCTCGCTTTGATATTCATTTTTTAAACATAGATATGCATGTATCTTTGTGACAACTGCAACTAATCTGACTGTCTGCCAAGGATCCCAGGAAGATCCTTGGGGTTTTCTACATCACCAAACACCCGTGCATTAATCCCTATAGCAAAATTGGCAACTCTACTAGGGACTACACTTAGTTCCTAGTTTTTCCCAGAAAGTTCCTATATCTCTCTCTCTTCTAGGCCTTCATATACTTCTTCATTCCCTTTCCAACCACTCATGCCCATACAACACCATTATATCAATGCTCAGCCCTAGGTCTGATCCCATAGCCCATTTTTTTGAGTATTTTTCTTCACTAATGAAGGTTGCTAGTGAAAACAGTGCTTTATAAAGCATTGCGCCCTCACAAACAGAGCATTAGTGCTGAAACTAACTCTTTGTAGCCTCTAGTATAGAGCATTAGTTAGCCATTTCTTGATAAACAACTTGCTCTGTGACCTCATGGGTTGGAAAATCTACTTGTAGACTGATCAGGGATCTACAACTACACTTGTTTGAATGATCTGTGTCCTAATTTTTTTTTTTAAGAAAATAGCTTTACCTCTTAAAGTTTTTGTTTTCATTAAAGAAAAAATACAATTTTTTTTACTATTTTTTGCTTAACAGGTTAGATCTACATTATTTGGTTTCAACAGTTGTTAGTGATCATTGAATTTCTATTGGTTATGCTACTGCTTTATTGAATAGGATGCATGGTATAAATATTGATGTATGAATGAGTCTCCCTTTGTAGAAGCAGCTTATTCATCGAAAGTGAAAATTTACAAGCATTGTTTTTGCATGATTTGAGTTAGAGTCCCATATAATTTCATACGTCAACACCCCTACCGAAGGCTCTAACAAAGTACATTTAAAATATTCCTAATAAAATCAGTCATAAACTATTTTTAGAGTAAACACACATTAGTTTATGCTAAGATCTTGGGATAGACAGTGTGGGTTAACTGCCCAAGATCATACACTGACACTAGTGTCATTAAAGAGAGAAATCCTTCTGCACTCATACTATCCGGGATCACTCTAGTAAAAGTGGAGCTAAATACAAGACAACATCAGACTGTAAGTGAACGTAGCCCGCCTTTTCTTACATCTCCTTTGGGTATTCTGTGTATCGGGGATCCCTTCAGGGATATCAGAGCTGAGTCGGGGACTCAGGTATCCTACCCACATAGCATACTATCTGTGACTATGTCCCCCCGGTAGTGTCTGTGATTTGAGGTATCCTTACTGGCCATACTTTTAGGGACGAACACAGGGTGACTGGGGCAAGCTGCCGTAATATTTAACACAGACGAACCTACTTTGTCTTCAGTTTTTGGGAGGGTGCTCGTCTTCATGAGAGTACTTTTCCCCTTCATATAAGGTTTGAGCAAAGCTCAAGAGTAATCGTAACTATACATTTGGCCAGCTCCCTCTATTATTCATTGTGATACTGGATTTCATCTCCAATGATTGGTGCTTATCAGACAATGTCATTTCCCTCTGCTTGTTGATTGATTTCCTTAGTGTATTTTTTCTTTTTTAAGTGCCAGAGTGTTATCACTGAGACTTTAATAAACATCACTGTAAAATTTATTGATAAAAATTATCAGTTACTGTGGCTACATCCAGCCCTCGTCATCAATCTAGATGGTTATTAGGACTTCCCCCACTCACTGTGGAGGATCCACCGAGCTCTAGTGAAACAGATTCCCCATCTTCGAGAAATGAGTCTCTGAGATCTAACACAGAATTAGTTTGGACATCCCATGATTCAAGCTTACCAGAGGATTTCTTTACTGAGGGATTTCTTCCTCCATACAATCCTCCAATCACGAATCCGTTGGGACCACTATTGGTTCCTATTGCATTTGTACCTCCTTTGTCTTTCATTGGAACATTTCCACCCATCCCATCAAGAACTAATAGGTCGTCGGCTTTTGTGGACACTTTTGGTCCACCACCACCTCCCCAGTCAACAGTCAATACCGCACCTCTGATGGTGAACCCCGCTATCCCATCTGTCCTAGGTTCAAACCCTATCGTGACTCCCACCACAAGTGGAACCCATTATATTTCGAGTTCCACTCCTTTTGTGAAAGCCCCTAGACCTTTGACAAGTTCTACATATATAGCTCCTTATAATGCTCAATATAGCATGGTTAGCACAGGTCCCTTCAACCAACTCTATGGTTGGCATCCATTATATAGTTCTAACTACCAGATTCAGGTATCTAGGGGTATAGTTCCTAGTATGCATATAATAGCTGGGAGCGTAATCATTCCCCCTCTATTTTTAGGTCCTAATGGTTAGTCATTGATTGACATGAACCCTCCTTATATCAGTCAAGGACCTATGGTTAGTTATGTGGTGAGCGGGAACCCTCAACAAGGTCCCAATCAATCCATAGGGGCAACCTAATCACAACCTCAAATGATTCAAGGGGGCACTCCTTATCCTAGGGGAACTTCCATCCACCAGCCTAACAACCCCTATGGAAACCCACAATACAATACCATACCCCAAACCACTTACTATACCATGCAACATGTGTATAATATTGGAAACAACACGACGAGAGGACCGCAAGGATCCTCAAGTCGTATGTCATCACCTTGGTCTAATTCAAGGGAATCAAACACCTTTCCTTTCTTGGCAACACTTGATATCCTTGACTTGTACAAAATCACAAGTGACCCCATCTATCACAACTTACTTTGGTCGCCAATCCCGCATAAAAGACCGATAAACATCCCAATGTTTGAAGGGAAACAAGGGGAGGATTCGGGTAAACATATCACCACCTATCATATATGGTGTGTTTCTAACTCCATAATGGATGATAGTATCTGGCATCATCTCTTTCCCTACATCCTTACTAGCAATGCAGCCAAGTGGTACATTGAGTTACCACACACGTCACTCAATACCTTTGGCACTTTAGTGATGGAATTATTAAAGTAATTCTAGCTACCCATCCACTATGAAACTGGGATGGAAATCCTCACTTCATTATGTTAGGATACCGCCACCCCCATCTCTTATCATATATATGAATGGAGACATAGGCGAAGGCTAGTCAAAGCTCCCCTCCCAGACTATCTATTAGCGGATTGGTTTTGCAAGTCTCTACCCCCCAAAATCGCTAAAGATGTCGCCTTAGGTGGTGCAATCACAGAAGACCAATCCATTCGTCATGCCCAGCACTGAGATCTAATATATTTGCAGTCTGGAACTTTATACAACGTCATCCCTAATGCCCCTCGCAACTCCAATGCTCTCGCTACTCAGCAACCTGGAGCGCATGCTCATGGGATTATCAGCACAACCTCCGGGGCTACTGTAAAACAACTCAGCAGTCACATTGCCCAGATGTCAGTTGATCCCTCTACCAAATTGACTTATCTTACTACCACCGTGATAAACTCTATGCAGTCTACACTAAAACATGGTGTTAAGAAAAAGAAGAATAAGAAAATTACTAATCTTTCTGAAGAGTAGTCAATAAAGCAGTACAGCCCAAAGCAGAAGGTTATTGTGCCCTCTGACAACAGAAAGGATAAACCCGCCAGATTCTGTTATGAACCAGCTCAAGAAAAGATAGAAAAGATAGATCAATGCCTTAGAATTTAGCCTCTTCGAGGGGGCAACCTCCTTTACATTACATAAATGAACAATTCT
>APFE030069965.1:2993-42127 GCA_000404065.3 Pinus taeda | reverse complement strand
CTAGACCTAATGCCTAGTGACCAAATTTTGCTTGAAGACTCACTGAAATGACAAAATTTGACCTTGACACCTTAAAATAATTTTGTAAGAGCATGTTTGATCACTGGAGGAAGGCTACAAAGGCTGACCCTAACAGGTTTATTGACATATGTGATTGGGGTTGCAGTGCCCAAATATGTCTATAACAAGCCTGTAAGCTGGTGATCAGTTGTGAGAGTTACTCATAGTTCTGAATCTGACTCTGGATGCATGCCTTCAACTCCATTTCCTTTGGCTTCATCATCTTTGGCAAGCACAATGGGGCTCCCTTGTACCTCATTGTCCATATCTGCATGTGGTCGACAACACTATGTATGTCTGTCAAGATGCATGCTCTCCTAGCACAACGCTGCTGCCAACCATTAAGATGGACCACTGACTTATGCACGGTGATGAACCTGAAGTAAAACTTCCACATGATTGTCTCGAGAGACGATACTTCATAAATTATCGCTTTCCTCCACTCTTCTCTGGAGGATGGTATAGCTTTCTCTTCTCTCTACTTGGCTACTTGCAATTCCTTACCCATGTGCTTGTTCTCATCTATCAAGAATCTCACACATGAGCTGGTGGCTTCGGCATATGCCTTTGTAGCATCGGCCAATGCAGCTAGATGTCTGCACACATCGGACACGATCACTCATTCTTGAAAATGTGTAGGAGATGCATGGACATCTAGAGTGGGCACTCTGTGCAACTGCACAATTATGTGTTGTGACTCGTCAAAGGATATGTTGTGCACATCTACTTCCAGATTGTCCTCAAGGATTTCAGTGTCTCCTTTATCACTTGGGACTTGCTATGCTCTCGGATCTTGTGAAGCCTGTGGAGTGACCTTTGGCTCCTTGGGTATGAGGTTTTTATCCTGATCCTGTTCTGGCTAAACCAAATCCATGTCCATATGCTCCAAAATCTGTTTAATCTCCTGAGCAAAGTCCTCCTACGACTGCTCACCCTGTTTACTATCTGCTAGCTCTTCTGATTCAATAACCTGTATCTGCACAGTTTCATCAATGTGCACACACTTCGCTTCCTACTATTACTGTTCCTGTTGCGCTTCCTTCTCCCTTTCGCAAAACTCTTGTTCTTCCCATATTTGTTGCTTCACCTCCCTCAAATTCTTCTCTGCCTCCTCCAGTTTCTGCTTCTCCCTCTGTCTTTGCACAATCCTTCTACTGTGCTTTCACTTCTTTGCCTCAATCTCCAAAGCTACTCTTACTACAAGTGGATCTTCCTTGAACTTGCAACTTTTCTCTGCCTCTGCATTGCCAGAAATCTTCCTCTTACATTTGTCATGTGCAGGTCTGCTACCCTCTACTACTGCTAATGTTGCTTCCCTGTGAAGTGCTACTGCCTTGTGCGGTGCTAACCATTCTATAGCCACTCTAACTAGTTCATTGGGCCTTGAGGAGTTAGAAATATATCCATGGGTCTTCCTTAAGCCAATGACACACCCCATGGATCCAAGAATGATACACTCTCACATAGTGGTCCTTCACTAAGTAATGCGGGTTATATGGATTGAAACTTTTGGTGTCAAAGGTGAACCTCTTGAATTCCTCCCTCTCAACCTCAGCTTGCTTGAGACTCTGGATCTCATACAACCCGATCTGCAAAGGAAGAGCGGGCCAAGGTGCCTTATTCTTCCTATGTAGTCTCGCTAACAACCCTATCAAAATGTGGTATGCAACCTCTTGCATGACCATATTATCCATTCAAAACTTCAGTAACACATGTAGAGCCTTCTCCGCATTGTACATCCAGATGAACGTGCCAAGGGGTGAGGCGTACCAATCTACTAGGTTAACCAATGCCTCCATCACTCCCTGTGACATGCAAGGAAAATCCTTCTCAAAGATCATCCTGCACACCAAGCTGACGAAGCGTTTAGATAGCTGTAGTATAAATCCATGGAAGTTGCACTCAGAGAACACACTGCAATAGATGTGCACAGAGGTTTCTTAAGGTGTCCATGCCCAACCCAAGCTAGGGAACTGTTGGCGGGCACATATTGCATCGAGCATGTAGGCAGACCTGAATAACTTTGCTTGCTGACCCTTGGGCAGTTGCCAAACATTTTTTACTTTCCCCTTCAGTTGGAGAGCCAACATGTCGAACCAATTGAAAGGTCTTCCATCATCCACCAACTGATCCATCACAATCACCCAACTATGCGGGAAGGTCTCAGTACTCTCTTTGCCATACAAGCGATATGTGAAGATCACCTGGAACTCATACGCCTTCGTAGTATATTTGTCTTATATACTTGGGTGGGTGTCATCCTGAATTTAGACGACTCTCTCACCCATCTCTTCAAGATGTCTCTTGAGTTTGCACCGCTGCTGGGGTTGGTGAAGTGTGCATCCATCTTGTTCACCGGCTGAGACAAGTGATGCATATCCTAAAATTTCGCTTCCCTAAAGGTAGCAAGTTCTGATCCACTTACACTTCTCAGTACCGTTGACTCTGGATCAATATGGGAGATAATCCAGTGGATCATGTCCGCACATGGAAATGCGGGATACCTGCATGCAACTCGGTACAAGCCAGACTTGTGTATGTTGACATAGACTTTGCGGTCCTCCAGATTCTCCTCAAAGGTGCCTGAAAAGATGTCATTTATGTCCTACCATGTAATCTTGATCTCCTTGCCTATGAACAACTTATTATCTTCATAGATGGGAAAGCTCACAAGCACTTGCTCGACCACATCTCCAGTTGTACTCTCAATAGTGTCCTTTGACACTGCTCTCTGGGAAGCCATTGTACCTATACTTTTGAGAGACTGATGAACACCTGTGATACATGGAGATAGAGAAATTCTCATGGGAAGAAAAATGTCAGTTGAAAACCAAAAGCTACTTGAGGACTGACATTGAGCACACTTGATTGAGTGACTGGGAAAATTTCGTAGTTTTCTCTTGGAAAGGCTGGGAGACTGACTCCAGGAACTGCGCAAAGCACAGTCCAAGTTTTCGGTGAGCTGACTGACTGTTGAAACTGTGCAGATCATAGTCTAGCTTGGCCTGTTGAGGACTGGAACTGCGCAATGCGCAATTTCAATCATCATGACTGCTACTCGAAAAATTGCATTGCGCAATCCCGTGGGCCAACTGAGGCACTGTTTCTCAAAATTGCGCAGAGCACAACATGGGAGGCCAATGTGAGGCATGCTCTACGCAATTCTTGGGAGCAAGGTAAGGCCTTCCATCCCATAAATGCACAGTGCAAGTTGGGCAAGGCAAGGTTCGGGCCAAGGCAGCTTAGACCTGCTGATGGGCGATTGAAAATTAGTAAGGATTGAAATCATGTGCAAAGATGGTGCAGAAATGAGTGAAAAAACATGCATGAAATCAGTAAGTGCATGATTGAGTAAGATGGGAAAACAACGAAGTGTGTGGAGTGAGTCACCGCAATGAAAACTATTAATGTAGAAATAGTGTCATGCATGCATCAACAAGGAAATTCAATGCAAAACTCGAAACGATGATTTCACAAGCTAACATGCATTGAAACGATAGGAAGCATTTAACAAAACCAAGCAAACAACACTCACACAAACCTAAATGTAAAAAAGCGACAGAAAAGCAACAAAAGACATGAAAAATGGACTTACTCGGAAAAAGCTGTGATAAGTGTGCTGAAGGTTCCTAGATGCATTGGGACTACTAGAGCTCCAAGATTGAAAGCGAAGAGTGAGCTCTGAGGCATTGAATAAATAGTTTTGGCAAGATCGAGGCTTATGATGCACATGCCAAAAATCTAGGAAAAAGCGACATTTGGCGGGAAGTTTCTAAAACGGATTTTGCATGTAACCCCTAGCTACTAAAAATAGATCCCTAAAATCTAGGAATGTTTTTTGCTTTTTGCTTTTTGATTTTTTGGGAAAAACTACCCATGCATGCAAGGCAAGATTACATAGTCCTGGAGGGACCCAGTCAACATGTGAGCACATGTAACAATCAGCGAGCCTTGGGATGACTTCTGCACAGTTTCTAGGCTCAGTGGCTCTGGCTGCCCCTCAATCTTTGTGCAATTTATGGACTGAAGCCAAGGTTGCGAGTCAGAATTGCGTAAATTCTTAGAGAAAGCCTGATGATGGGCTTCTCTACGCAATTTTCTTGGGGAAGGCAGCCTACCTGCTCTGCGCAATTTCGGAGAGTAGTGCTGGCTGTCAGGATGCACTACGTAATCTCGAGAGCAAGGCTAGTTGCCCTCTAGTTTTGTGCAGTTTTCCAAGTCAACACAAGAGCCAGTTTGAGATCAAGTCATAGGAGGTCATCTTGTGGGCAAAAGACAAACATGTTAGCAAACACAAGCTGTTAAGCTAAAGAAAATCAATTGAAAGCATAAGTACCTGGGCAGTGCAACACGTGTTGGTAAGGATGGTTGGTAGGGAGGCTCCAAAATGAAGCTAAGGCCACACTAAAATAGGAGAAAATTCCAATTTCCTTTTATCACACTAAAATAGGTCCACTAGAGCCTTGAAATTATCCCTAGAAATTTCTATTGGAAGTTTGAATAAAAGGAATTGGAAGTTTCTCCAAAGGAATGAATGGAGAAACTTCCAATAGAAATTTTATTAGCTTTCTATTACTTATTTTTCGGAATTTTTTTTATTCACATTTGATATGTCAAAACTTAGCAATTGTTTGACTGTGTGTTCTTTAAAAATCAACGAATTTATAAAAAGTCATGTTTTTTAGCACTAGTGTATTCTTTGTTAACTTGATGTTTCTGGAAAAAAAATGTGTTGCAACAATCTAGACAGACTCTACTTTGATATCATTATATTTATGAAACCAACTGATACACATCATAATTACTATAATTTTTTGAATTGAACCAATATGAAAAAATTGCACATTTTGAAGATGTTTAACATAGCATCAAGTTTCTCAACATAATAGTTATAAACTAAAAATCTAAAAACTACCCAAAACAAGAACGAGATGCCCTCCTCCTCTCTCCTCCACGTGGCGATTTCCCGCATCCTGGAAGTCCCGAAGCTCGTCACATGGGAAGGTTCCATACTTAACAGACCTTTGCAGCGGTCGATTTGTTATATAACGTTGTATCATCGGGGAAGGGCTAAAGTAGTGTAATACAGGAAAGCGGGACCAAAAAAAGAACATGATGACTTCCTCCTCTCTCTTCCACGTGGCGGGTTCCTACATCCCGACAACCCCACATCACAGTAGTCCTGCAGATATGTGTATCGGTGGGTTCCAAACTTGAAAGACCATGTGGGGGCCGATATTGCGATATAGTGTTGTATCGCTGGGAAGGCAAAAAAATGATTTAACAAAGGAAAGCTGAAAAAAACAGGAGTGGGTCGCCCCCCCTTCTCTCCTCCACGTGGCGCAATACCACATCACAATAGTCTCACAGTTCATGACATTGGCAGGTTCTAGTAACTTCGAAGACGTTGCAAGGGCCGATTTATGATATAGTGTCGTATCACCAGTGGAGGGATAAAATGATTTAACAAAGGAGATGCCTGCAAAACCAAGGAGGACAACCCCCTTTCTCTATCCTCCATGTGGACATACAACAAGTGACGTGGCGGTATGCATGATGACGTGGCAGAGGACGCGTGTCACCCAGTTTCACTATTTTTAGGGGTGACATGGGGCCATTTCTAAGTGCCACATGTCACCACTCACAGGGTGACATATGGCAGTGATGACATCACCCCGCGGACCGACGATCACAACTGTTAAGGGGAAAAAGGCTAAAGAAAATGGTGTAGAGAGATTGTGATATGAGGGACTCCCCCCTCAGATGTGATAAATTATTACGGTGTGGTCCATAAGGATATCACGTTCGGATTGTCGGCCTGCGCTAAGGAAAAAGGGTAGAACAGGGTAAAGCAGAGTTAAAGGGCCGATATGTGGGATTTGCGATAACAAAGAAAAAGGCCTCCAGACACGGGTCAGAATGCCTTAGTCCTTGAGGGCTCAGCCCCTAACTCTAGCTCCCGGTCATATGAGGAAAGTCACATGAGGGGCTAAGGGGGAAATCCAAAATGCTCGCTTCACCTGTTTGAGAAGAAAAATCCCGTGCTCGTGAGTCAGCGCTGTTACACTGGGATGCATATCACCTGCTACTTCAAGACACCAATGGTGCAGTACAGAGGTTTAATGGGTGGATGGGCTGGAAACTAGAAGAATTTAATAGAGCATGGTGCAGTGATGGAGCAGTACAAGGGACTCAGAAGGATTAATGGCTCAGTATGGAGCCTCACCCCCCTACACAACAAAGGACTACAAATACCAGAACTAATAGGTGACCCAACCCCTTCTCCACAGAGGAAGGCCTTCAAGCAGTAAAAACAGAAGTGATGGGAGCCGACTGAGCAACACAAAAGGGCCATACAACAAGCCAACTGCAATTTGTAACAGTGGTTATGACCAGGATGATCATTAATACATTTAATGCTTCTCTTTGACTGATATTCATTTTTGATGTCCTATAACATGCCTCCCTTCAATGAGGCATTTATTTCTGTAATATATTTTTGGGCCACAGAGCCATTCCCCACTGATACAGCTAGTCGACCTGAAACTTGAATCTAGGAGATAGATATTTTTTTGTAATCTAGCTTCTTGCTCCCCTCTCTAGATAAATAGGGGAAAGCAAGACTTAGAAAAGGTTCAGAAATTCTAAAGAAAACGCTGCATGTTATAATTTCAGATTGTATTTCCTTTGCAATACAAATATTTTCAGAATATCAAGGAAATAATGGTGATTCCCTCTTCAAAGGATTACAATATGTGTTCCCCTTTATCTAACTCATTTTATGTTCACGCCTCTTCCCCGAATTCATGTAATTATTGTTGCTAGATGTGTTTCAAGCTCCCTCACAGATTCATTAGTATCTATATGTTAATGCAAATGCCTGTAGCTGTTCCACAAATTCATGTATCTGAACATTGTTTATGTATATGCCTATGAGGACTATTGAGATTAGATCTTTAAATCTGCAACACATGAATCATAGCTTTCAGTTCTCCCTTCATTCATTATTTCTTCTTGTAATAGAAATAAGCATAGAAATCCTTACTGCCCCAAACTTTATGTGTTGAATATAGAATCATTGAGGCCTTATCCTCTATGTGATGGGTTACTCTTCTCTCTTATCCTCACTCACCCACTCTACAAAATATTAAGCTATAAGATCTTGAAGCTCTTGGCCTCTATTTTTAGGCTTATTTATGAGATTTGAACTAGAAGAAGTATAAAAAATCTATGTTTCATTTCTTCGGATTAATGAACCAACCTATTTCCTATGTACATATATATTAATAGATCATATGTGTTGTCTCTAGTTTCCTGTAAATCATTCGAGACACACCATTTTAGATGTTCCCAAGCACTGGCTTTGAAGCAATCCAAGGTTGTCTCTAGGAGATACATCATCTTTTGGCACCGTTTCCGAGGAGCTTATTGAAGGATTCTTTCCCTTAGGATACGACAAGATGAAACACTCTTTGAATAGGTCATCAAAGTCTATTATGATTGCGTCCATATCACCTTGGTGACTCCACACCGCTCTCATTATCATTCATAACCCTAGTTTTTAAAAGGCCTCATTCTCACTCAGATACATCCTAGTAGAAAGCCCCATTTGTATCTGAGCCTGAAAAATTGGTTTTTAAGAAAGTTTGGAAAGAGAAAAATCCCCCAGGCTGTGATACCATCTCATTAGCCTTCGAAGTTCCCTCTTCCAATTCTTAGCCTGCTGCTGCTTAGTATTCAGGACTTACTCCTAAGGCCCTGACATACCCTCCTTCCCCTACAACCATTTTGGTCTTAATCCCAGTCCCTTAAGCAAAAATGAGTCTTCCTCCACTAGTCCAGATGGCTCTCCCAAGCTTTTTTCTCAATAAATATGTACCCCTTCAGCTTCCTCAACCTCTAAGTGCAATGCCCCAAGACTACCTAAAGAATCTACCTAGGTTCAACACGACACAAATTCACATTGAAACCTTCTGTGCTTTTGCCGAGAACATAAATGTGGAATAGTTGGATTTGGTTATGAGACTGTTTGTACAATCACTCAATGGAGAGGCTAGAAAATGGTTCAAATACCTACCTGATGCCTCCATCACTACATGGGAGAAACTTGAAAACTCCACCTAGAAATGGGGAGAAAAGAGGAACGATGAGTACCTCCTTACTGAGTTCAATGCAATAAGGCAAAAGTTGAAGGAGGATACTACATAATTTATCAAAAGAGTCAATAAGCAGTTCAATAACCTACCAGTTGACATAAAGCCTCCCCTAGCTGCAGCTCAAGTGGTTTTCTTGGGAGCCTTTGACTCTGACGTTGGTTTTACCCTGAGAGAAAGGAAATCTACCACTTTGGATCAAGTTTAGATCGATGAAGTCGAAGCAAATCTGGCCTCGACAAGGAAGTCGAGGGAAAAGTAAGAACCTGTCGAACCCAAAAGAGGAAAAGAAGAGAATCTTCCTTTGGTTGAGTTGGGGAATCATCAGAACCAAAGTGGGATGATATAGATAAACTCATCAAGATCTTATCACAAAAGGTTGGGAAGCTTGAAATCAAGAACAAGAACCTCTCTAGGTAGAATGCTCAAGTGAACAATTGGGGTTATAACCAACAATATAGAAGGCCTCCACCACAACTACTTCCAAGGGAAAGAAAGGAGCAACTGGATCAAATTCCTCACCCCTTATATTTGGAATATAGTCCAGATGGACAATCTTCAGATACTTAGGAAATGCAAGGCAATATATATGCTGCTTTTGCTGAAGAGGAACATGAAAATATGGCCCACCAAGAGGCTAGTCATCATAGAGAAGCAACAACAAAGGAAGAAGATATGGATTATTATTGCAGACAGTTTTCATAGTTCATGCAAACACAACCACAATGTAATAATCTAAGACCTTCGAAGAAGAGGATGAGAGAACTAGAAAAATAAGGGGAAGTTACTCCCCAAGTGGTTCCTCCAGCCCCAGACAAAGGGAAGGGTAAGCTACATCCCGACCCACCTAAGATAGGAGTCTCTAAAAATAAAGAGAGCAATGGTCCTAAGGGACACACAGAAAAAGAGGCATCTACTCCGTTGACAACTTCTAGCGGGAAGGGAGAAGGAACAGAGCATGGAGATGCAGAAAAGGCTCAACATATGTTCAATCTCCAAAAGGAGCTGGAGAAGGTAAAAATTCATTTTCCTCTGACTAAGATTTTAAAGCAACCTCATTACAAAGCTCAAGTCTCCAAATTTATGCACTCAATTGGCTCAGCACCATCCCATGATAGTTTGAACCTCCAGGAGGAGAGGCCAATGGTTTTTTTTTGGGTTGCATGTGGAAGAGTTGGATCCCTCTACTGCACTGTTTTCTGTGAGTTTGGTGATCCATGACCTTTTGCTGCATAACTGCATGCTAGATTCAGGAGCTTCACACAACCTCATGCCATTGTAAGTAATGGAACAACTGGGTTTATAGATCACCAGACCATACAAAGAATTATACTCCTTTGAATCCAAGAGAGTCAAGTGCTTAGGCATGATAAAGGATGTAGTGGTAAACTTGGCTCAGATCCCAGTGAAGAGTGTGGTCATGGATATAGTGGTGGCAGCATACCTCCTCGCTTTGGAATGCTCTTATCCAGATCTTGGGGTTCCAAGGTGGGTGGCTCTATCAAGCTAGATATTTACTTATGCCACCATTCCCAATTTTGGAGGTGAGCAAAGAAAGCTGTACAAAGAATCCTAGTTTGTGAAAACCATGACCCCAACTAAAGACTTAGTGAAATCCCTAGTTCATGGGAAAGACAATGACATCTCCTTCCTATTCTTAGAAGAGGATGATAACCTCTTCGAAGAAGCATTAGTACACTTGACAAGGTAGTTGAAATACCAAAATTTAAATGAAAATGAGGTATGGAAGTTATACTTCGATGGAGCAAACTCAAAAGATGGGAACGGAGTTGGAACATTGTTGGTATGTCTAGAACGAAGCATGATACCCCTCTCTTTCAATCTAGAATTTGAGGGAACCAACAATGTAGCGGAGTACGGGGCACTTCTCCTAGGATTACAAATGGTAAGAAATATGAACATTGAATGCTTATCGGTCTATGGATATTCTGAGCTGGTCATGAAGTAAATCCGAGACCAATGCCAAGCTAAACACCCCAGGCCGAGGACATACCAAAATGAAGTGTGGGACTTAATCAACAATTTCTTCTTGGTGTTTAACATCAAATTTCTGTCCATGGAAGAAAACAGGATGGCTGACTCTCTTGCAGTAGCTGCAAGCACTTTTATGCCCCCACAAAATCCAATCCTCAAATATGAGATAAAAGTCAGACAAAAGCCTTCAATACCTGATAACATCAAACATTGGTAGGTATTCGAAGATGAAAAGAAAGTAAAAATATCCATAGAAGTTGTTGGGGAGTTTTCCCACTCCACCATCGAAGAATAAGAAGAAGAAGAAAAACAAGAAACCACTCTATGGAAAGACATAGTGGTTGGGCAACAAAGTTTGCAACTAAAAGGGATCCCTCGTGGACTTGTTCCACTAGAAATACTTTTCAATAAAGATGACATAGCGTCCAAGACAATAGCCCCAGAGAAGTATGATCAATTCGAAGACTGCAACATCAGATCAGAGGAGGAATCCCAGACGATCAGGCTGTCCAAAGGAGTCCCCCTGCAATACAAAGAAAGGTATTTAGATCTATTCAAAACTTACAAATATGTCTTTTCTTGGTCTTATGATGATTTGAAATCATTTGACACAAATATTATTCAACATAAGATCCCTCTGAAGAGTGGGATAAATCCATGTAAATAGAAACTCAGACCAATAAACCCACTCTTACTCCCCTCCATTGAAAAGGAGGTAAGGAAGTTGCTGTAGGCCAAAATCATAGTCCCTCTAAGATACTCTGAGTGGGTGGATAATTTGGTCCCTATCCAGAAGAAGAATGGAGAGATAAGGCTGTGCGTGGACTTCCAAAATTTAAACAGGCATCCCTAAAGGACAACTACCCTCTGCCCAAGATGGATAATATATTATAGAAGGTAGAGGGTTCATCCAAGATGCCCATGATGGACGGATTCTCAGGATATAACCAAGTGGCGGTCCACCTAGAGGACCAGAAAAAGATTGCTTTCACCACCTCGTGAGGGAATTTCATGTACACCCGAATGCCATTTGGGTTGATAAATGTAGGAGCCACATTCCAGAGTGCTATGGACATAGCTTCGTGGGCGAGCAAGATAAATTTGTGGTAGTTTACTTAGACGACATCACAGTATTTTCTAATACTGATGAAGACCATATCCTCCATTTAAAGCTCGTTTTTGAGAAGTGCATAAGGTATGGTCTCTCTCTGAATCCGAAGAAGTCTTAGTTTTCCCTGAGTGAGGGGAATCTGCTTGGGCACACAGTAGCGCCGGTAGGAGTAAAGTTTGATCTTGAATGAGTCAAAGCCATCAACTTCACTCCCTTGCCCAGAAATAATAAAGAAGTCCAAGTCTTTTTGGGGAGGACAAATTTCTTAAGGCGATTCATGCCCAACTATGATGAGATAGTTAAAGGTATCACAGCTCAAGAAGGAGAACAAAGTTAAGTGGAGCTTTGCCCCCCATGATTATTTCACTAGGATCAAGCAAGCTTTGGCTGATGCCCCCATGCTAGCCAACCCCGATTATTCAGTGCCCTTTTACATATTTTATTTCACCTCTCCACATACCATTGTTGTTGTGTTGTTACAGAAAATAAAGATGATTACGAGCACCCTATTTCCTTTTTTAGCCAAGTACTAAGGGATGATAAGATGAAGTATGATATATTGGAGAAATAGGCTTATGCACTGGTCAAGGTGCTAAAGTCGTTTTGTATGTATGTGCTGCAATCCAAAATCACAACATTTGTCCCAACGACTAAAATCAAAGACATTCTGGTGCAAGGAGACAACGTAGGGAAGAGGGGCAGATGGATAGCTAAAATACAAGAATATGAGCTAGAAATCAAGCTTACCAAGCTCATCAAAGGCCAAGGGTTGACCAAGATTTTGTCTAAATCCAACTGCCAAGCTCTAGGAATAAGCCTGATCATAGAGGAGGGCAGCCCAGAGGATGAACAAAGCAGAATAAAAATAGCCGAATAGAATATCTATTCCAAATATGAGGGATCACCTAGGTATAAGAACATTGTTCATTACCTCTTATTCCTAAGATTCCCATTTGGACTAGATAGATCTAAATACCGGAGTCTGAGATTGCAAGAACAAAAATACATTATATCTAATGGACTGCTCTATTGGAAGGACTTGGTGGGGGTATTGCTGCTACGTGTGGTTGAGGGAGAAACCTGTGAAGTGATTGGGGTTTTCCATGGGGAAGTCTATGGAGGACACTACAGTTGGAAGGAAACAACACACAAAATCCTCAAGGCAAGATTTTACTGGCCCACACTATTTGGAGATGTTTATTCTCAAGTCAGATCATGCCAAAAATGCAAGCTGTTTACTGAAAAACAAAAGTTTGCTCCTCTCCCTCTGATTCCCATGGATGTAGAGGAACCCTTTAGATAGTGGGGATTGGACTTCATTGGATAAATAAACCCACCTTCTAGCAGAAAACACAAGTGGATTTTAACAACCACTGAATATTTTACCAAGTGGGTAGAGGCTATCCGAGTTAGGAATGCTACTGATTCAGTGGTAATAAAATTCATGGAGGAGAACATACTGTCCCACTTTGGGTGTCGTTTTACAATCATCACTGATAATGCACAGGTCTTCAAATCTACCAAGTTCACCAACTTTTGCCACAAATTCAACATCATTATTAGACACTCCACTACAGACTACCCTCAAGGGAATGGCTTGGCTGAGTCTTTTAATAAAACCATTTTGAGAGTTCTAAAGAAAACCACCACTGAAAATCGAAGGAACTAGGACTCTCAACTAAATTTTTCTCTATGGGCTAGCCGTGTAACACCTAAAAGATCCACTAGGAAATCTCCTTTTGGGATGGTGTATGGAAAAGTTTCTATCTTCCCTATCCAATTAGCAATTTCAGTAGCCAAGATGCTGCAAGAAGCTGGGGAAGAGCCTAGCGCCTTGATGAGAAGAATAAATCATTTGGTGGAGCTTCACGAGAACAGAGAGAAGGTGGGGACCAAACTATCAAACTACCAACAAAGGATGAAATTTCTATTTCACAAGAAGGCTAAGGACAGACATCTTCAGCAAGGAGATTTAGTTCTAATATGGGATGTCAAGCGAGAAGACAAAGGCAAGCATGGGAAATTTGATCCACCATGGTTGGGCTCCTTCAAGATTGCAGAAGAGAGGGGAAACAACACTTAGATGCTTGAAAAATTGGATGGTAAACTGTTGGAACTGCCTGTAAATGGTCAGTTCCTAAAATTTTATTTTCAAAATTAGAGATATCTGTCTCTTGCTCATTGTAAATATCCAATGTATGTTGAAATTTTTATTTGAGTTTTTTAGTTTATTATCAAAAATTCTTTTTTCACAAAATTATATTTTGTTTAAGAATAACTCGATGCCCAATGGAAGGAAAGGCTACTGGTCTGCAGGTCCACAACACCTTGATAGCAAGGCACTATCCCCAGTTGGATCCAATGTTGTCACTCACTACATTATGGATATCAATTGGTGAAGGTTGCCCAAGAGCAGTGAAATTTGGAGCCACTATCCTAGGCCACAAAATATCTTAGGGCTTGATCAACCCCCCTCCAATTCCTAGTGCTCAGAAAAATCTTTCCAATGGTATATAGAAGTCCAAAAATGGACTTTGGGAGCAACAATTAAATCACTTTGAAGATTACAATGGAAAAGCCCAACAAATGAAGAAAAATGGCTAAGTATGAGAAAAATCCCGTAAATCGGCTATCATCGCAGGCCACAATCACAACAAACCCCAAAGACCATGTGATGGTCAATTTGAGACAAAGTGCTACACCACTGGGGGAGGGCCAAAAGAGCTCAACATAGGAAAGGCAACCAAAAAAATAACGGGACACCATCCTCCTCTCTCCTCCACGTGGTGGGTTCCCGCATCTCGGCAGTCCCGCAACTCGTCACATGGGCAAGTTCCATACTTAACAGACCTTTACAGGGGCCGATCTGCGATATAACATTGTATCACTGGGGAAGGGCTAAAGCAGTGTAACATAAGAAAGCGAGATGAAAACAAGAATGATATGCCCTTCTCCTCTCTCCTCCATGTGGCAGGTTCTCGCATCTCGGCAACCCTGCATCCTGCAATATCTATGGATTGGGGGGTTCTGACTTCAAAGACTTTGTGGGGGCCGATTTGCGATATGATGAGAAATCACTGGGGGAGGGCTAAGAAAGTTTAACACAGGAAAGGCAAATAGGAGCGGGCCGCCTCCCTTCTCTCTCCTCCACGTGGCACAATCCCGCATCGCAATAGTTCCGCAGATAGGCATATTGATGTGTTCCAAACCTGAAGACCATGCAGGGGCCGATATTGCGATATCGTGTTGTATTGCTGGGAAGGCAAAGAAATGATTTAACAAAGGAAAGCTGAACAAAATAGGAGCGGGTCGCCCCCCTTCTCTCTCCTCCATGTGGCGCAATCCCGCATCACAATAGTCCTACAACTCGTCAGATTGGTAGGTTCTAAGAACTTCAAAGACTTTTCAGGGGCCAATTTGTGATATAGTGTCGTATCACCGGGGGAGGGCTAAAATGATTTAACAAAGGAGATGCTTACAAAACCAAGGCAGACGACCCCCTTTCTGTCTCCTCCACATGGCAGTATAACAAGTGACACGATGGTACAAATGATGATGTGGTAGAGGACATGTGTCACCCAGTTTCACTATTTTCAGGGGTGACATGGGGCCATTTCTTGGTGCCACGTGTCACCACTCATAGCGTGACACGTGGCAATGATGATGTCACCCCGCAGACTGACGATCACAACTGTTAAGGGGAAAAGGCTAAAGACAATGGTGCAGATCTATTTCGATATATGAGACTCCCCCCTGGATGCGATAAATTATTATGATGCAGTCCATAAGGATCTTGCGTTCGGATTGTCGACCCACATTAAGGAAAAATGGTAGATCAGGGTAAAGCAGAGTTAAAGCGCTGATATGTAAAATTTGTGATAACAAAGGAAAAGGCCTCTAGACATAGGCCTGAAGGCCTTAGCGCCTGAGGGCTCAGTCCCTAGATCCAGCTCTCGGTCATATGAGGAAAGTCACACGAGGGGCTAAGGGGGAAATAAAAATGCCCGTTTCGTTTGTTTTAGAAGAAAAAGCTCGTGCCCGTGGGTCCGTGCTGTTACACTGGAATGCATATCACCTGATACTTCAAGACGCCAATGGTGCAGTACTAATCTAGGTGGATGTTGGTAGCCACAAACCTATACCACTTGGACCCCCACAACTGTCTCTTTCATTTTTTCAGTTTCCTTAATTGTAGCACAATTTACTATTTTTAGCAGTTTTTTTCAGGTCCTGAACTTCGAGAGTCATTTTGAGGCCCTAAATGACGTTCTTTGGGAAACCTGGGAGCAACATGGGTCAATGGATTGATGTTTCTCTTCCCAAATTTTTAGTCCTCAGATAGATCTTTCTAACAAGATATTGTGCGCGTCAAACGAAGATTGTATGCCAAAGTTACGACCCCCAGAAGTTGATGTACCAATTTACCCAAATGGGGCCCATAGTTTGGCATTTCATCTTCTAGGGTTAGGTTTTTGGATATTTAGGGTTTTCCATTATTTATCAACAATAAATAGGCCTTCGAGCCTCATTGTAACATAGTTCAGAGGCATGTAGCTGCCACATCTCTTCTTAGAGATAAGATACCATCGTCCTAGTTGGTTTATTTCCATTTCTGTTTGTAAGCATATTTCAGTATTTTATAGTAATGAAATGAAGTATTATTTCTGCTGCATCTTTGTATGTATGATTATATGAGTAATTTGTTATGTTCATGCTTAAATCTAGATCATTGGTATCAGAGCGGTATGCTTTTTATTTGTTTTTCTTTGAATGTCCCCAATGAGGTCGGGATATAAGGAGTTAGGGCTTGAACTGGTCGAACCTTTGCAAGACTAGCCTCGCAAGTCCCGACAGCCTCCCATGGGGATGAAAATAAAGATGAGGGGGTAGTAGATCCTATCAAAATCTTGCTTGAAGAAGCCCTCAAGTGACAAAGAAACGCGATGATGGAAAAAATTTCCGAGATCCTTCAGCGGCTACCCAGAGGTGACACATCGGCTTCCAATAACTACTATGGAAACACAACACCCTTTAAGGTACAAGTTAACTTTGAAATCCTCATATTCGAGGGTTAGATAGATGTAGAGGCCGTAGATAAATGGTTAAATCTTCTAGAAGGGTATTTTTCTGTTCATGATTTTTCCGGTCGGGAAAAGATTATTTTCGCTCTTCTCAAAGCAGCCCCCACGTCCAGGATTGGTGAGAAACCTACTGCGAGCAGAAGGATGAAAGTACAGGCTCACTATTTTCAGCCGCACCCACTTGGATTTCATTCTGGGATGCCATCAAGGAGCAATATTACCCTGTCAAAAGCTATGAGGACAAATACATAAAGTGGACCACGCTACGGCAGGGAAGGGACCAAGATGTGTCAGAGTTCACAAACATTCTTCATACCCTTCGCACACAGTTGGGTATCAAGGACTCTGAGCTACATTTGGTACTCAAATACCATGGTTTCCTACAAAGATACATCTAGGATGAGATGGAGTTCTTGAATATCTCCTCGCTCGACATGGCGTACTGATACACTGTCAAGATCGAGCAGAAGTTTAAACAAAAGAAGCGAGACTTTGGATCTGTGAATCTGAAGACCAAAGGGCAAAGCCAAGGTGGGGTTACCCAAGACAACTCGTCGAAGCTGCAAGATAAGAAAAACAACATGAAGTTGAAGAAGGACATAGGAAAGTGGTGTGAGTTCCATAAGAGCCCCACTCACAACACAAGTGAGTGTTGGACTAAGGAGTCATTGGTGGCCGAGTTGAAGGCTTCAAAATTAGATGCATGTTCCGACCCTGAGTCAGAACCCGACAAGGGGAATGGAAAAGGGAAGAAGATCATTGAAACAGAGCCCAGTGCCACTGTTACCACTACCAAGATCCAGAAAAATGAGCTCGAAGATCGAGAGGAGGGGGAGCGTATTTTCCACTCACAGGTGTGGGTGAAGGGTTCACCGCTGTAATTCATTGTTGACAGTGGGAGCCAAAAGAACCTCATTTCAGCAGAGGTCGTGAAGCGGTTGGGCCTATCGACTACACCACACCCGAAACCATACAGTTTTGGGTGGCTTCAACAAGGACGAGATCTTCAATTCCGCCAACAGTGCTACGTTCCCTACAACATCAAACCCTTTACAGATGAGGTATTGTGTGATATTGCACCTCTTAATGTTTGTGATGTACTATTAGGACAACCATACTTATGGAGGCGACATGCTGTGTATGAGTCAAGGCCTTGTGCTGTTATTATTACTTTGGGTAATTCATTATACAGGATACCAGAGGTAGCCCCACCTATCACCACCTCTTTCATCACTGTTAAGAAATGCAGCAAGCTCATCTCCTAGACCAGGAAATTCATTTTCTATTTGGTTCGCTCCCAAAGTAAGGGGAAGATCGGCTCCACATACATGACCCCTGTGAAGGGTTCCTCCATGCAACAACAACAACAGAGGGATACTGTCATCTTCTCCTCACCGATAGGGGTATTGTTGCGCTGTCAGGTCAAGCATTTTGCCGATTTGACTTCTAGACCACCTCTACCCAACAGGCCGATCTATCGCCACTCCATTTTGTAAAATTCCAAGTACAAGCAGCACCATGATCAACATCGAGTGCCACACAAGTTTCAGGTGGGCGACAAAGTCTGGTTGCATCTATAGAAAGAACACCTTACAAGAAGCCATCAGAAGCTCAGGCCACTCCGATATGGTCCTTACACTAGTACCAAGGCTATGGGAAACAATTATTTGGAGCAGAACATTCCCCCATTCCTTCACTTGCACTGAGTGTTCAATGTGGACTGCCATCGACCATTCTTCCCACCATTACTGGACACATCAGAGGTTGCAGAACAGGTCACCAGGGACCAAGTTCAGCAAAAGTTTCCTCATCTCAGGGAGGAACTCAACGCAATGGGGACCATTGCTTCCTAAGGGGGGAGGAATGATCCAGGTGGATGTTAGTGGCCACCCACCTATCCCACTTGGACCCCCACATCTGTCTCTTTCATTTTTTCAGTTTCCTTAATTGTAGAACAATTTACTATTTTTAGCAGTTTTCTGGGTCCTGAACTTCCGGAGCCGTTTTGAGGCCCTAAACGACATTTTTTGGGAAAACTGGGAACAACATGGGTTGATGGACCAATGTTTCTCTTCCTAAAGTTGTAGTCCTCAGATAGATCTTTCTAACGAGGTATTGTGCACATCAAACGAAGATCATATGCCAAAGTTACGACCCTGGGAAGTTGATGTACCAATTTACCCAAATGGGGCCCACAGTTTGGCGTTTCATCTTCTAGGGTTAGGTTTTTGGATGTTTAGGGCTTTCCATTGTTTCTCAACAATAAAATAGGCCTTCGAGCCTCATTGTAACACAATTCAGAGGCATGTAGCCGCCACATCTCTTCTAAGAGATAAGCTACCATCGCCCTAGCTGGTTTATTTCCATTATGTTTGTAAGCATATTTCAGTATTTTATAGTAATGAAATGAAGTATTATTTCTGTTGCATCTCTATATGTAAGATTATATCTGTAATTTTTTGTGTTCCTGCTTAAATCTAGATCAAGTACATAGGTTTAATGGGCGGATGGGGCGACAACTAGAAGACTTTAATAGAGCATGGTGCAATGATGGAGTAGTACAAGGGACTTAGAAGGATCAATGGCTCAGTATGGAACCTCATCCCTCTACACAACAAAGAACCGCAAATACTAGCACTAACAGGTGACCCAACCCCTACTCCACAGAGGAAGGCCTTCAAGTAGTAAAAACAAAAGTGATGGGAGCCGACTGAGCATCACGAAAGGGCCATAGAACAAGCCAATTGAAATTTGTAACAGTGGTTATGACCGGGATGGGCACTAAGATAGTTAATGCTTCTCTTTGACTGATATTCATTTTTGATGTCATGTAACATGCCTCCCTTCAATGAGGCATTTATTTCTGTAATATCTTTTTGGGCCACAGAGCCATTCCCGACTGATACAGCTAGTCGACCTGACAACTGAATCTAGGAGATAAATATTTTTGTTGTAATGTAGCTTCTTGCTCCCCTCTCCAAATAAATATGGGAAAGCAAGACTTAGAAAAGGTTCATAAATTCTAAGAAAACACTGTATGTTATAATTTCAGACTATATTTCCTTTGCAATATAGGTCTTTTCAGAATATCAAGGAAACAACGGTGATTCCCTCTTCAAAGGATTATAGTATGTGTTCCCCTTTGTCTAACTCATTTTATGTTCATGCTTCTTCCCAGAATTCATGTAATTATTGTTGCTAGATGTGTTTCAAGCTCCCTCACAGATTCATTAGTATCTATATGTTAATGCAAATGCTTGTAGCTGTTCCAAAAATTCATTTATCTGAACCTTGTTTATGTATATGCCTGTGAGGGCTATTGAGATTAGATCTTTAAAACTGCAGCACATGAATCATAGCTTTCAATTCTCCCTTCATTCATTATTTCTTCTTGTAACCCAAATAAGCATAGAAATCCTTACTGCCCCAAGCTCTGTGTGTTGAATATAGAAGTCTCTAGGCCTTATGCTTTATGTGATGGGTTACTCTTTTCTCTTATCCTCATTCACCCACTCCGCAAGAGATTATTAAGTTGTAAGACCTTGAAGCTCTTGGCCTCCACTATTTTTAGGCGTATTTATGAGATCTGAACTAGTGAAGAAGTATCAAAAATATATGTTTCATTTCTCTGGATTAATGAAACAACCTATTTCCTATGTACATACGTATCTATAGATCATAAGTCTTGTCTTCAGTTTCCTGTAAATCATTTGGGACACACCATTTTAGATGTGCTTAGGCACTATTCTTGAAGCAATCCAAGGCTATATTTGGGAGATACAACAAGTAAAATAGGGGGGTCCAAGTTGAATAGGCTAGTGGCCACCAATATCCACTTAGATCCGTCCTCCCTCCTTAGGAAGCAATGGACCCCATTGCATTGAGTGCCTCCATGAGATGGAGAAACTTTTGCTGAACTTGGTCCATGGTGAGACACTTGCCTTGGTGCAAGAGTTGGCCAGCTTTGACAACTCGATACATCTGGATCTTACGCTGATGAGTGTTCTTATTCTGTGTGTCCATGATCTGATTAATTTTGGCATCTTCAATGCAATCATGGTTTAGCTTTGATGGTGTGAGTTGTTCTGCAATGTCTAATGTGTCAAGTAATGGAGGAAAGTATGGCTAAAGGCGGTCCATATTGAACACTAGGTGCATGACAAGGAATGGTGGAATGTTGAGCTCAAAATCATTGTCTCCCATAGCCTTGGTAATGTTGTAAGGCCCATATCGGAGTCGTCTGATCTTCCGATGGGCTCTATTAAGGCATTCTTTCTACAAATGAAACCAAATTTTGTTGCCCACCTAAAACTTGTGTGGCACCTGATGTTGATCATGTCGTTGCTTGTACTTGGCATTGGACTTCTCCAAGATGTCATGAACCTATTGGCAGATGTGCTGGATGCATTCAATAAATCTGGTTGCTTTATCAACCTCGGATTATAGATGTGTGGAATATGTATATGTAGTCGCATGAGGCATGGAAACATCAATCATACATAATGGTTGAAATCCTAGACCCACTTGAAAGGAAATATGACCAGTCGAGCAATGGAAAGCTCTATTATAAGTGTGTTTGTTACACCCTCCTCCCACATCCACCCAAGTAACTATATCAACTGGGGTACACATGAGACGAGAGGCTACTATGACAAGATTCGACCTCTTACGTGACCTTAAGGAAGTGGAATGGACGAAACATCACACATAGTCATCCAATGTCATCAACAAAACCCTTAGGAGACAAGTCATCCACTCAAAGATCTTGTCCCTAGGTCCCACTATTGTTCTGAAACTCTGAGGCCATAGTCGCTCTCATGCTATGGGCAAGGGAGTGACTAGAGACCTAAAGTCACTCTCATAGGCCTACACGCCAATGATTGTAGACCAAACTTGCCAGTTCTGTTCCAGAGACCCCGGGATTTAAGCCACTTTTTAAGGTCCAGAGCCCAGGCCACTGCCCAAAATGGAATGAAAGCTTGAAATAAGCAAAAGTACAGGGAAACAATGAATCAAAAGCAATAAACTCAATAAGGCCTTAACCAGGCCCCTACTAGCCATGATAGGAATTTCGTCAAACATATCATTGACATGTAACCTGTTGTAACATGCATTTTTGTTGCTTGTAGTATTAATTTTTCATAAAAGAACTTGAAAATATTTCAAAAATAGATAAAAGCAAGAGGAAGGAGTAATAATGTTATAGCGGGTATGTTTTCTTTGTAAAGGAACAAGTAAAAATAAAATAATCAGCCCTGGTATAGCGGATTAAGCCAATGGTTATATGAATGTATACGTATATATATATCACAAAGCACATTGTGTATCAGAATAAAAAACAAACAAGTGATAAAGTGTTAAACATCCACACCCAAAATATATATATATTATATATATCTATATATATATATATATATATATATATATATATATATATTATATATATATATATATATTTTTGTTGTAAAGTCTTGGCGGGTCTGCTATATCGAAAAGCCCTTCATATACATTATGGTTATGCATTTTTATATGTATTTCTATTATAAAGGTTTATAATAGAAATAAGCGCTGAACAGGCCAGACCTGAAGTGTATATATATTATGTTTTATAAGCCCTGGCGGGTCCGTGATCATCGCATAACACTTTATATATGTGTATATGGCTATGCCGATCGCGATTTGCGATTGCGGGACGGACCTGAAATACTATAAGTTGCATTTTATAAGCCCGGCGGGTCCACGATATCGCATAATGCTTTATGCATATGCGTTGGGTTCCGCCGATTGCGATATGCGATGGTTAGACCCGAAAACATATTTATCGTGTTTTATAAAGTTCGGCGGGTCCGTAAAGTGCCTTATGTATATGCGTTCGCTCATTCCTTCGATTGCGATTTGCGATTGGGATTTCGGACTTGATATTATATATGCCATGTTTTATAGCTTCGTCGCGTCCGTCATGTCGCAGTTTGTTAAGGATTGGGTCAATACAAGATTTAAAAGCACTGATTGCGATTTGCAATATGAAGCGGATCCAATGGATTTATGAAGCATAACTAATTATTTTTGAGTTCCATAATAATCAAAGGTTGCATTGATTTCGTTGTTTAAGGGAAAGAATTAGTGTTAAAGCTGAATCCGAAGAAAAGGCAATTGGTCGGGTTTCTTGGTGTTTTGGCCAATTGAAATGTATCTAATACATGCGTAAGCCTAGGTTTATACAAGTCAAACACAGTTCATTATGATTAAAGTGGATTAAGGCATATACACAGGAACTCAGCAGCAGATTAACAGAGCCGAAAAGTCAGAGGTCATAGTCATCTTCTATGTTCAGTTATTTTTTGTTATTTTATGTTATTTGAGATGTATTTACCCTCTGTGTAATATTTTGTAATAATTCTTACTTTAGATACTTAGAGAAGCAGTTTTAGTAGTTTGACAGTTTTAGAGATCAACAACTGCTTCACAATGTATAAAAAGAGGAAAATTTACAGAGAAAGGGTTGGTGGTTCAAATTTTGGAGAACCCGGAGACTAGGCCATTATGTTCCTGATATCATTATTGATTAATGAAAGAATCAGAAGTTTCCATGAGTTGTTGGGTATAATTTTGTAACCTTCTCTGTCATGTGTCATGTTATGTTTTCTTCTTTCAAGCATAGTAATGAAGATGCAGGTTTTTATTTGATTATGTAGATAAAGTTAAAATTCCTTAAAAGAGCGCTCCTATACTTGAAGTTTCCACCTTCCTTTCTAAGTTATAGATAATAGTTTCTGTGAAAGACCAACATATTATCTTTAACTTCTCCAAGAGCCACAGATGGTAGTTTTTGTGTTAAGCAGCATATTGTCTATGATTCAGTTCTCATTTTCATAATTCTTCTAAGTTATAGATAGTAGTTTCTGTGAAAAACCAACATACTATCTTTAACTTCTCCTTCAAGCTTTCTTCACTCATCATTTATATCTAGCAACAAATGGCATTCTGAGGTGTTTCGGTCATACATGTATTAAGGGTTAAAGACCAAGTTTTCTAGGTCCTTCATTTGAGAACACAACAAACAATAAGTGGTAGTAGATAATATTTATTAATGTATTAAGCACAATTTCTCTACAGCCAGGAAATTGGTTTCTTAAGGTACAACATTAATGGGCGCCGTTTCCAGGGAGAGAAGACAAGAAGACTTTTCCCTGGGTTTTCACTATTTTCCTCTGGTTGTTCAGTGAAGAGGAAATGTTTGGATATTTTGAATAAAAGAAATTTCATAAGAGCACTTTTTCTTGGGTTTATTAAGTTTGAAGTTGATTCTTGAGAATGACAAGTTTCAGCAGTTGGTTGTACATTCACACCTGTGATTTTCACTTACATCATTGATTGGCGACTCCACTGTACTTTGAATTTTTCTTTTCTAGGATGTAATGGCTCTCCTTGCATTCTCAGTCCATAAATTTGATCCATTTGATTTTACTGGGATCACCGACTATCCTCATGATATGCCTGTATTTTATGTCCGGAATGAGTATCTTCCAAAATTCAGTAGAAAGGAATATGAAGATCCAGCTCAACACCTCCAAGAGTTTCATGAATGCATGGAGCATCAGGGCATCATTCATGAAGATATGAAGATGAAGTTGATTTTGTTTTCTTTGGACCTAGAAGCTAGGGTTTGGTTCAGGTCTCTGCCTCATTCAAGCATTTCATCTTTGAAAGATTTCCATTCAGAATTCAATTCTTATTGTAGAACTTATTATCCTCACAAGCTTCTTTTTGAAGGTTGTTGTGAATATTATGATGCTAAAGAAACTTTAAAGGCTCAAGATAATCTTGTTGATGGAACTAATGATTTTGTTGATAATATATCAAGCATTCAGAGAGGTTATAGCCAGATTAATCAGATCCAAACAAACACATTAGAGATAAAGGAAAATCTGGTGGTTGCAAGAAAAGGATCAGAGACACAACCTATCCAAGACAAGGGAAAGGCAAAGATGGAATCCTCTCCAAGTCAAACATTGGAGGACATGTGTAATATAATTAAAACTTTGTCAGATAGGTTGAATAGGTTAGAGTTATAAAATAAGAGTTCTTAGAGACCTACGTTATATGCAATAGATGAAGATGAACTTGGTAGAAAAGGAGAAGAGTATGAATATGATGAAACAGATTCCATTAATGATGAAAATAAAATTGATGAATATTGGGAGCAATTCTATGATTTTATGTAGACTAAACTACATGAGAAATATGACTTGAGATTGAGGAAAAGATCAAGAATTCAAGAAAATAAAAGTGAGTAGAAAGTTTCAACTTCCTCACCAAAGGCGACTTCACAAGAATCTTAGCCTGCAAAAAAAGTGAATAAAGGAAATCAAGAGAGTATTAAGATGGAGGAAAATTCAAACATGCATCAATTATTTCTACTTAGCAGTCGAGAAGAGGAAGAAATAGTTAAGTTGCAAATAAATCCCCAAAGTTCCTATTTTGTTCAATTTGATGATCCTCCTATCTATAATGAAAATGGTTTAAATGGGGAACATGACGAAGCTCTTCAAGTTCATCAGTTGGGTGTTGAACATAGAGGAAGAAACTAGCAAGTGGAATATGTTGGTCAACAATATATTGAGCCATCTATCATAGCAAAAGAGGCTATCTTATGTAAAAAGAAAGATGATAAAGAGATTGTATATCATTGCATTGAAGAACATAAGGATGCCCATGGATCAGAGGTAAACAATCTATTTGAAGTTGATCATATGCCGTATAGTAATGTGACAAAATTTCTTTTTCTTCCTGAGGATAGAATTACAAATTATTTCAATCAAAGCTTAGAGATGAAAAGTGGAGACATGAAAGTGACATAGATCATTTTCTTAAAGATGTTGCTGATTGTTCTGTTGAACATATTATCCCAAAAGAAGGTTTAATTGAGTAGGAACCTTCATACATGGATAATTTTTTTTTGGAGCTGATGAAGAACATATTTTTTCTTATACTTTTGAAGATCCTGTGGAAGATTACATGAAAGAATATATTAGCAGTCTACACATATCATTTTGTGGATATACTCTTAATTTTTGTTATGAGCTACTTTTATGCATAATTTATTTTTTGTTCAGGATGAATTGCATTTTCAAGATTCACTGGTAGAATGGTTCTAGATTAAGCACCCAAATGCTAACCTGGTACCATTGGAAGATTGACTTCACTTGATGGAGATCAATCATGTACATATGTAGGAACATGTACATAAATAAGCTCAGGGGTTGAGCATTTGGTTTCCAATTACAGTTCTTCAGTTTAATCATTAGTTGATGAATAAAGTAGACTTTCCCAGTTGGAAACAAGTTTGCAGAGGTTTTAGACTTCAAGAGTGTCAGGTTCTAGTTTGTCAAATTTAAGGGTTTTCATAGTTTTGGACTCCATGCCCAACTAAGGCTACTGATCTACGATTCTCAATATTTTTATATCAAAGCGCAAGCATCTTATCACTGCAGATATTTGTGTGGGTTCGCTGTACAAATTTTCACGCAGTTAAGCTTGGCGAAGGAATTTATGACTCCATGCCCAATGGATAAGGCACTAATCTATGGTTCTTAGCACTTATGGGGCAAAAGCACTATCCCCAGGTGGAGCTAGATGTTGTAAAATGCATTTTTGTTGCTTGTAGTATTCATTTTTCATACAAGAGCTTGAAAATATTTCAAAAATAGACAAAAGCAAGAGAAAGGAGTAATAATGGTATATCGGGTATGTTTTCTTTGTAAAGGAACAAGTAAAAATAAAAGAATCAGCCCCGGTATAGCCAAGGATTAAGCCAATGGTTATATGAATGTATACGTATATATATATCGCAAAGCACATTGTGTATCAGAATCATAAAAGAAACAAGTGATAAAGTGTTAAAGATCCGAACTCGATATATATATATATATATATATATTGTTGTAAAGTCCTGGCGGGTCTGCTATATCAAAAAGCCCTTCATATACATTATGGTTACACATTTTTATATGTATTTCTATTATAAAGGATTATAACAGAAATAAGTGCTGAACAGGTCGGACCCGAAGTGTATATATATTATGTTTTATAAGCCCCGACGGGTCCGCGATCATCGCATAAGACTTTATATATGTGTATATGGCTATTCTGATTGTGATTTGCGATTGCGGGCCGAACCCGAAATACTATAAGTTGCATTTTATAAGCCTGGCGGGTCCGCGATATCGCATAATGCTTTATGCATATGCGTTGGATTCCGCCGATTGTGATATGCAGTGGCCGGACCTGAAAACATATTTATCGTGTTTTATAAAGTTCAGCGGGTCCGTAAAGCGCCTTATGTATATGCGTTGGCTCATTCTGCCGATTGCGATTTGCGATATGAAGCGGATCCGATGGATTTATGAAGCAGAACTAATTGTTTTTGAGTTCCATAATAATCAAAGGTTGCGTTGATTTTGCTGTTTAAGGGAAAGAATCAGTGTTAAAGCTAAATCCGAAGAAAAGGCAATTGGTCGAGTTTCTTGGTGTTTTGGCCAATTAAAATGTATCTTCTACATGCGTAAGCCCATGTTTATACAAGTCAAACACAATTAATTATGATTAAAGTGGATTAAGGCATATACAAAGGAACTCGACATCGGATTAACAAAGCCGAAAAGTCAGCAGTCATAGTCATCTTCTATGTTTAGTTATTTTCTATTATTTTATGATCTTCGAGATGTCTTTACCCTCTGTGTAATACTTTGTAATAATTCTTACTTTAGATAGTTAGAGAAGTAGTTTTAGTAGTTTGACAGTTTCAGAGATCAGTGACTATTTCACAATGTATACAAAGAGGAAAATTTACAGAGAAGAGGTTGGTGGTTCGAATTTTGGAGAACCCAGAGACCAGGGCACTGTATTCCTGATATCAACGTTGATTAATGAAAGAATCAGAAGTTTTCATGAGTTGTTATGTATAATTTTGTAACCTTCTCTGTCATGTGTCATGTTATGTTTTCTTCTTTCAAGCATAGTAATGAAGCTGCAGGTCTTTATTTTCTTATGTAGATAAAGTTAAAATTCCTTAAAAGAGCACTCCTATACTTGAAGTTTCCACCTTCCTTTCTAAGTTATAGATAATAGTTTCTGTGAAAGACCAACATATTATCTTTAACTTCTCCAAGAGTCACCAATAGTAGTTTCTGTGTTAAGCAACATATTGTCTATGATTCAGTTCTCATTTTCATAATTCTTCTAAGTTACAGATAATAGTTTCTATGAAAAACCAACATATTATCTTTAACTTCTCCTTCAAGTTTTCTTCACTCATCATTTATATCTAGCAACAAATGTCATTTTGAGATGTTCCGGTCATACATGTATTAAGGGTTAAAGACCAGGTTTTCCAGGTCCTTCATTTGAGAACACAACAAACAATAAGTGACAGTAAATAATATTTATTAATGTCTTAAGCACAATTTCTATACAGCTAGGAAATTGGTTTCTTAAGGTACAACATAACCTATAGGTGTAAACAACAAAATTAAGTGTAGGCATCTCATAAATATTTGAGAATCGTTATAAACCATTGTTCCCTCATGTCATTTGCTGCATATTCATCTATTAGGTCATAGACACATTATCCATTCATATATAAGTAAAAACATGCTAAGAGCCATATATAGCTGCTGCCATAAAATGTGCATATAACCAACATAATAGGAATAGAAATACAATAAACATATCAGCCATCAAAATCCATATATAGAGCATTACATTTACACATGAAAATAAATGGAATAATTTTCTCATTAATCAATGCAATGAACCAACCGAAGATGGGACTACCACATTCCACCCAACCATAGATTGGATGAGCTAGGTCTCTCTTTAGGCAATCATCCTTGTGCCATATTCCAAGAATGAATGTGGGACTCATAGAACACATAAAAAACACCAATCAATGTTGATGTCACCGGAGTTCTCCACCTACACTGTGAGGAATGTGAGTGCCTCCTAGTCTCTCAGGCTTTACTGTGCATCCGTAGTCTAATCTAGGGATCATTGGGCCCTACACCGAGACATAATCTCTAGGATTTACTGTGCATTCCATCCCAGAATCACTAGGAACAATAGAGAGAAAATCCACCTCTTGGTTTTAGTTTATATCTCGCCATACACCAAAAAGGATTCCTAGGCCCATCGAGGCACACAATCTGTCTTTACCGCAACCCACAGTTGGGTTCAGGGGTTACTAGGCGAGTGGCTTCGTGCATCCTCAGTCCAGTTAAGGGACCACTACACCATGTGTTTGTCAATTCAGATATCCACCCTACTCAGCTTCAAATTTGATCCGACCATCCCACATAAACTGAATGAGAGAACCCATCTCATCAAAGCTATGAGGAAATGACAAGGCTAGGCTGAAAATACTAACACACCTGGAAAAAACCATGCCACTGAAGAAAAGAAACATATGCAATCCCATGCATGCCAAATATAGCAAGGAAAATACACATGCAAGTCGATATCTACAATGAAGCCTGATGTAGCTGCTTGATCTGCCTTTCCCTACTTGATCTTTGCTTCCTCTTGGCTTCTTTCCTTTTCTTGCTCCAATGTCAAAGTGCTCCAAGAAAACTCTAAGTGTCCAAGAGTATGAGAGGGAGAGAGATAATAATGAAAGATCTCTAAAGCTAAACTAACAAAAGCTTACCAACTGATCCCCAGAAGCCTTTTTGTGAATGAGGCCTCTATTTTCTTCATTTTCCATTATTTTCCTTCATTTTCCTCCTCACATGCAACCTGTGACCTTTCCCCACATTTTTCTCCTAATTTCCATTATTTTCATAACCAAATGTGCCAAAAATGCCATTTTTCCTTTCCAAAGCCTTAGCCATTGCCTTTTCCAATTTCCTTAGCCATAAACAACCAAATGAACACCCCCCTAGGATGTCTTTCCCAAAATTCATCATGGAATAAGTGTCCCATTAATCCATGGTTATTTTTTTTTTATATTTTTTTTAACTTTTATTGCATGAAATTCTCACCAGGGATGTTATAGAACCCTCCCCCTTGGGGGACACCATCCTCGGTGTTCAATCACTCATATACCTCAGCAACCCGCTGAAAGAAGAGATATTGCTTAAGGAGAGTTATAACACAGCTCAATGTAGTATTTACAATGAAATATCTGCTCAAGAGAAAAACATCATGACAACATCACAACATACCACATAGTGGAGCTTTATAACACAACACATTATGGTATTTACAATGATCATCCTGCTGAGTGCCAAATCATATAACATCATAACATCATGATAACATAACCACACGATAACATAATAAAATGATAAAATAACCATAATGACATGACACCCATAACACATAGTGGAGCCTTATAACATAGCTCATTACGGTATTTATATCCATACACATGGGTACATATAACAACATCACCATAAATATAAATACCAAAACATATGCCAAATCATATACCAAAACATACATCAAACATATACTAGTCATCATATTTAAGTACATAACAAAACATCATATAGCATATATGAAAACATCATAAAACATATATCGAACCACCATAAGAAAATACCAAACCACCATAAACAAATACCAAACCATCGTAAGAAAATACCAAACCACCATAAGAAAATACCAAATCACCATAAGAGAATACAAACCACCATGTGAAGCCACTTTGCCTCAACCAGAAAATAAGGAAGGATACATAGCCTGCATTTGATCCGCCATCTCCCATGTAGCTTCATCGGGCCCAAAGTGCTTCCATTGCACTTTAACGTACTCGATTGCTCAGTTTTGGAGCATGAGCACCTTTTTTTGCAATATACATTGAGGCTCCGGCTGGAATTCTCCATTTGGTTGCACCTGCAATACATGCCAATCAATTACATGATCAACATCCTTAAAATACTTCTTAAGCAAAGATACATGGAAAACATTGTGGAATTTCACTATCAGAGGCAGTGCAAGTTGATAGGATACTGGCCCAATTCTCTCAATGATACCGAAGGGTCCACAAAACCATGGTGCCATATTGGCACATGATCCAATCCGCAAGGATCTCTTCTTTGGTTTGATGCACAAGTACACTTGTTCCCAAACCTGGAACTCCTTGAACAACCTATTCCTATCTACATAACTCTTCTGCCTATCCTGTGCTGCCCTTAGATTCTTCTTAATGACCTGCATTTCCTATTCCATGTATTTCAACATATCTGGTCCAATCAATACTCTGCTAACCAGATCACTCCAACTAATGGGAGTGTTACAACTCTGCCCATACAATGCCTCAAAAGGACTCATACTCAATGACTTCTGATAACTGTTGTTGTATGTGAACTCTACCAAAGGGAGATACTCTTCCCACTTCCCATGTTGATGCATCACATACATCCTCAACATGTCCTTTAATATCCTGTTGACCCTCTCTATCTGTCCATTCGCCTATGGATGGAAGGCTGTGTTGAAGGTCAACTCTGTGCCCAAACCTACAAATAACTCCTTCCGAAACTTATAAGTGAACTTCACATCCCGATATAACACAATCTTCTTTGTAACACCATGTAGTCTAACCACATCTTTGATGAACACCTGTGCCACATCACTAACCGAGAACACATACTTCACCAGAATGAAGTGTGCAACCTTTGTTAACCTGTCCATAATGACCATGATGGAATCATGCTGCCTCACTATCTTTGGAAACCCTATGATGAAATCCATGAAAATAGCCTCCCATTTCCATTCTGGAATCGCAATTAACTGTAGAAGTCCACCTAGATGTTGACACTTTGCTTTCACTCCCTGAAAATCAAAGCATCTCACCACAAACTCTTCGAATTCGGCCAATAGTAATATCTCTTCACCACTGCGAGTGTCTTCTGATAACCTGGGTGATCTGAATATTGTTTCACATGAAACTCCCTCAACATCACCTTCCTGAGTTCACTACTATCTGGTACACATATCTTGTCTCGGAACCTAACCAATTCGTCTGCTATAAGATGATAGTCCATGCCCTATGCACCTGCACCTTTACCTGTACTACCACCTGTATCTGTACCACTACAAGTACATGTACATGCACCTGTACCCATAGCATGACCTGTACTTGTACCATGACATGTACATGTACCTATACTATCACCTTGCTATAACCTGTGCACAATCTCCGTATACCTGACATCTTGCTGTCCTGCCTGCAAGATCCTATCCTGTATGTCCGTCCCATAGGATATCATAGCTACCAAGTGATGTACATGTACCCGTCTATTGAGAGCATTTACCACCCTGTTTTCCTTACCTTTGATGTACCTAATATCAAAATCAAACTCACTGATCATGGCCAACCATCTAGCATGCCTGACATTCAGATTCAGTTTGTCAAACAAATACCTCAACCCAATGTGATCACTCATAAGCACAAACCGCCTGCCAAGAAGATAGTGCCTTCACATATTCATTGCATGTATAATCGTTGCTAACTCAAGATCACATGTCAGGTAGTTCTACTTGTACTTTTTTAGTTTCTGGGACTCATAACGTACCACCTTTCCATCTCGCATAAGGACTTCACCAATCCATCTCTTGTAAGCATCTGTGCATACCAAAAACTATTTGTCCGTATCTCCAATTTGTAGTACTGGTGCATGCATCAAAAACTTCTTAAGCTGCTCAAAGCTAGCTTCAAACTCCTTTGTCCATTCATACTTCTTACCTTTCCTTTGCAATGATGCAATGGGATAAGAAATCTGTTAGAAGTTCCTGATGAACCTCCTATAATAGCCTACTAGACCCATGAAAGATCTCACCTAATCCACATTATTAGGAGCTACCCACTCCATGATGGCACTTATCTTCTCTGGATCTATTGCAATTCCCTCCTTAGAGGCCACATGCCCCAAGTAGTGTACCTCGGTATGAAGGAAACTGCACTTGCTGAGCTTAGCATACAATTGATGCTCTCTCAACAACCTCAATACTACTTCTAAGTGCTCAACGAGCTCTTCCTCATTTTTAGAATATACTAGTATATAATCAATGAACACAATAACAAACTTATCCAAATATGGATGCAACACACCATTCATCAAACATAAGAATGTATCTAGAGCATTAATTGAGCCAAATGGAACAACAAAAAACTCATAATGCCCATACCTGGTCCTAAACACAGCCTTGTAAATGTCCTCATCTTTGATGAGTACCTGATGGTATCTGGATCTCAAGTCAATTGAGAACACTCCTGCTCCCTTCAGCTGATCAAACAAGTCAATAATCCTCGACAAAGGATATTTGTTCTTGATAGTCACTATGTTCAACTGCCTGTAATCAATGCATAATCTGAGGGTATCATCTTTCTTCCTCACAAACAAGACTGGTGCACCCCAAGGTGATACACTTGGCCTAATATATCCTTTGTCCAACATTTCCTTCAGTTGCAATTTTAAATCAACCAAATTAGGTGTGCTCATCCTGTAAGGTGCTTTCAATGCTGGAGCTACCCCTGACACTAACTCAATCGAAAAGTCTATCTCCCTGTGAGGTGGCAACTCTGTAATGTCCTCAGGGAATATATCCTGAAACTGCTACAACACTAGATATATTTTCAACACATATTAGAAATGTGTATTGTAAATAGCTTGCACCCTTTCCTGCAGCTACACTTTTCTTGCATAGTTGTCGCCATCCTAACTGATGTGGCTTTCTTCTTACCTTGAAGGACTCTTGGTTTTGCATTGTCATCAACACACTCAATAGATTTGTCATAGTAGTCTACCTTGGTTCTATGTAGGTACAACCAATCCATGCCCAATAACATACTGTATGAACCCAATAGTAATACATTTAAATGTGTTGTTGTAGGCATACCATTTAAATCAAATGCGCAAGCGCTTACCCAATGGTGAACTCACTTCTTTGTACTTGTAACCAACCACACTAACCAAGACTCTGCATGCAAATCCTTATTCAAACCACACTTATCCACCAAGTGAGGAATAACATAGCTATAACTAGATCTAGGGTAAACGAAAATAGAAGTAACTTGATCACAAAGCTTACTGTCCATCTCAATGATAGATTCATGGTGTTCTGCTTCCCTGTTGTCCACTACTGCATAGATAGATGGAATACTCTGACCAACATCCCTAATAGTCTGTGCCTCTAGTGCATTATATATCTTAGGCCTTCCACCCTGATGTTGCATACAATCTCTCTTAAGGTGTTCCTCACCACATGTCCAACACTCCAAACGACTAGTGCCCTCACCTCTACGCTACTGCTGAGACCCATGTCCCTGTTTATATGCATTAAATCTCTTTTTTAGAGCCACATTTTCTTTTCCATCTACATGTTGATGCGTTGTCCTCTTAGGCCGCCATTTACCTCTACCTTTGCCTTTTCCATTCCATCTGTGTTGAGATTCATTCTTATGCTTTAATTGCTCATACCAATGCTTCAACTTCCCAATAAATTCCTCAAGTGATTGAGGCTCATCATACTCAATCTGATCTCTAAATACTAATGGAAACCCATTGACAAATATCTGAACTTTAGCCTTCTCATCAGTAAGATATGGTACATACCTCAAAAATTCTATAAAATTGGTCATGTACTCTTCGTCTGTCATTGATCCCATCTTTAACTCATAGAATTGTTTAGCCTTACCATCATAATACATTTCTGACAAGTACTTCATCCTAAAAATCCACTTGAACTCCCGCCAACTCAAATCATCTGTCCTGATATCTTTGACCCGCTTAAAATCTTCCCACCAAATGTTTTCTTTAACTTTCAAGATGAATATAGCTATTCTAGCCTTCATGTAATCTGTGTACTCATGAAAATCAAAGACTTTGTCCATCCCAAGTATCCAAGCCTCTGCATCTTCCGAATTCTTCACATCTCCGTTAAAAGTATGTGGTTTTTCTTTCTTAAATTCATCCGGAAAGTATCCCCTATCATTCCTCTTGTAAGGATGATAGCGACGACGATCATTATGTTTATTAGAACCAAAACTAGAATAATACCTGTACTTATCGCCCCTCTTTTCCGGAGTGTCCAACACCTTGCCATCTCTCACAGTGTCAGATCTATCTGACCTATGTCTACCAGGAGATCTATTGCCATATGCTCCATTAGTCCTATCCTCATGTGCATGGTTGATCCGAACCGGCCCTTGTCCCTGCAATTATGACAAACTCTGAAGAAGTATAGCATTCACCTTTGGCTGCTTCTCTTGAGCCTATATGATCTAACCATTATCTGCCTTACAACTCCTTATCTCTTCCTTTAAGCTTCTTAATGTATAAGCCAAATTAGAAGTATGCCCCAAACCATGCTACTCATATGATGCACAGGGATATTCTACTTAATCTAAAACCTTGCTAGCCATTTGATCTTTCTCTTCCTGTAATGCATAATATGTTAGATAAACCAAATCAAAATGAATCAATGTACCTTAATATAACTTGGGGAGGATACCTTGTCTACAAGATCAGAAAATCAACGTGATACATGTATAACATAATCATAATAGCATATAAACATTCACAATTAATTGTATCAACAAGTAATCATCACTCTAGTTAGGATCCAATCCTTAATGCAAGGCCATATCAACAATGCATGCTATGACCTTATGCATGACAACGACCATTACTCCATTATACACATTGCTACATGCAACCGAAAATATGCATAAGCAATGCCAAATCAACTACACATACGCATAAAAGCATGTAGTCGAACATAATCGACCAGTTCTTGCAATCAACCTACAAGACTGATACATGTAATCAAATATTCAAAATGTAACCTAACATACAAGGATGTAAGTAGGTGACATAAAATCAACATGTAAGCAACAAAAAACCATATACATTCAGTCACATACTCATGTCAAATACTCTTCACAAAATCAACATCAAATTCTCCATGATAACCATACTACAACCATAATCCAACATCAAGCAATTTCAACAAGTATATAAGTGTAAGAGACACACACGCAACTAACATGCATGCATGACTAGCACATTCAACCCATCCATTCTTAGAGTTGAATCATTCTCTAATACCACTCTGTAATACCCTCCTCCCACATCCACCCGAGTAACTATTCCAACTTGGGTAAACATGAGACAAGATGCTACTATGATCAGATTCAACCTCCTATGTGACCTTAAGGAAGTGGAATCGACAGAAAATCACACATAGTCATTCAACATCATAAAAAAACCCTCAAGAGACAAGTCAGCCACTCAGACAGCCTGTCCTTATGTCTCACTGCTGTTATGAACCTCTAAGGCCATAGTCCTTCTCATGTTATGGGTAAGGGAGCGATGAGAAACCTAAAGTCACTCTCATAGGCATGCATGCCAACGAGTGTGGACCAAACTTGCAAGTTTTGTGCCAGGGACTCTAGGATTTAAGCCACTTTTTCAGGCTGAGAGCCCAAGCCACTACCCATAATGGAATGAAATCTTGAAGTCAACAAAAGTATAGGGAAATAATGAAGCAAAAACAATAAACTCAACAAGACCTTAACCAAACGCCTACTAGCCATGACAGGCATTTCGTCAAACATATCATCGACATGTAACCTACAGGTGTAAACAAAAGAATTAAGTGTAGGGGTATCATACTTATCTAAGAATCGTTATAAATCATTGTTCCCTCATGTCATTTGTTGCATATTCATCTATTAGGTCATAGACACATTATCCATTCATATACAAGTAAAAACATGCCGAGAGCCATACATAGCTGCTGTCATAAAATGTGCATAACCAACAAAATAGGAACAAAAATACAATAAACATATAAGCCATCAAAATCCATATATAAATTAGTAAATTTACACATGAAAATAAATGGAATAAATTTCTCATTAATCAATGCAATGAACCAACTGGAGATGGGACTACCACGTTCCACCGTACCATAGATTGGATGAGCCAAGTCTCTCTTCATCCAATCACCCCCATGCCATATTCCAAGCATGAATGTGGGACTCATATAACACATCCAAAACACTAGTCAATGTGGATGCCACCGGAGTTCTCCACCTACATCATGAGGAATTTGAGTGCCTCTTAGCCTCTTAGGCTTTACCGTGCATCGCAATCTGATCTAGGGATCACTAAGCCCTACACCGAGACATACCCTGCAGGATTTTCCATGCATTCCATCCCAGAATCACTAGGCCCAATGAAGAGAAAATTCATCTCTTGGCTTTACCATATATCCCGCCATTCAATGATAAGGATTCCTAGGCCCACCGAGGCACACAATATGGCTTTACCGCAACGCATAGTTGGGTTCAGGGGTTACTAGGCCAGTGGATTTGTGCATCCTCAGTCTGGTTCAGGGACCACTACACCATGTGTTTGTCAATTTAGAGATCCACCCACTCAGCTTTGAATCCAATCCGACCATCCCACATAAACCAAATGAGAGAACCCATCTCATCAAAGCTATCAAGAAATGGAAAGGCTAGGTTGAAAATACTGTCACACCTAGAAAAATGCATGCCATGGTAGAAAAGAAACACATGCAATCCCATGCATGCCAAATATATCAAGGAAAATACACATGCAAGTTGATACCTACAATGAAGCCTGATGTAGCTGCTTGATCCTGCATTTCCCTACTTGATCTTCGCTTCCTCTTGCCTTCTTTTCCTTTCTTGCTACAATGTCAAAGTGCTCCAAGAAAACTCTAAGTGTCCAAGAGTATGAGAGAGAGAGAATAATGAAAGAGATCCAAAGCTAAAATGAAAAAATGCTACCCACTGATCCTTAGAAGAATTTTTATGAATGAGGCCTCAATTTTCTTCATTTTCCATTATTTTCCTTCATTTTCCTCCTCACATGCAACCTATGACCTTTCACCTCATTTTTCTCCTAATTTCCATTATTTTCATAAATAATGTGCCAAAAATTCTATTTTTCCTTTCCAAAGCCTTAGCCATTGCCTTCGCCGATTTCCTTAGCCATAAACAATCAAATGAATACCCCCCTATGATATCTTTCCGAACATTCAACGTGGAATAAGTGTCCCATTCATCAATGGTTATTGCTTTTTTTTTTTTTTTTTTTTTTTGTTAACATGGAATTCTCACCAAGAATATTGTAGAACCCTCCCCTTAGGGGACACCATCCTCGGTGTTCAATCACTCATATACATCAGAAACCTACTGAAAGAAGACATACTGCTTATGGAGCTTTATAACACATCTCGATGTAATATTTACAATGAAAGATCTGCTCAAGAGAAAAGCATCATGACAACATGACAACATACCACATAGTGGAGCCTTATAACACAACTCGTCATGATATTTACAATGATCATCCTGTTGAGTGACGACTCATATAACATCATAAAATCATGATAACATAACCACATGATAGCATAATAACATGATAACATAACCATAATGACATGACACCCATACCGCATAGTGGAGATTTATAACACAACTCGTTACGATATTTACATCCATACACATGGGTACATATAGAAACATCATCATAAATATAGATACCAAAACATATGCCAAATCATATACCAAAACATATATCAAACATACAATAGTCATCATATCTAAGCACATATCAAAACATCATATAGCATATATCAAGCCATCATAAATCATATATCGAACCACCATAAGCAAATACCAAACCACCAGAAACAAATACCAAACCACCATAAGAAAATACCAAACCACCATAAGCAAATACCAAACCACCATGTCAAGTTTCTTTGCCTCAACTAGAAAACAAGGAAGGATACATAGCCTACATCTGATTCACCATCTCCCATGTAGCTTCATTAGGCCCAAAGTGCTTCCATTGCACTTTAACTTGCTCGATTGCTCAGTTCCAGAGCATGAGCACGTTTTTCTGCAATATACAATGAGGTTCAGGCTAGAATTCTCCATCTGGCTCCACCTGCAATATAGGCCAGTCAATTACATGATCAACATCCTTACATACTTCTTGAGCAAAGATATGTAGAAAATCTGTGATACGTTAACCTGATAATGCAATATAAATCCAAGCAGAATACTATACCCTACTTCTACTATCAAATTGTGGAAGCTTAAAGATCGAGTTGAACAATATAACCAGAAGAAGAAGAACCAATGGTACAATACACATGAAAATACTTTGGGGAAAGTCTCAGATAAAAACCCCACGCTATTGTATTATCATACATAGTAGAAATGCATAGGAATTATACAAATCCTTATCTCTCATAGCTATCCAAGTCTCAGTACAATCCTCACAGATGCTCACAAGCAATCTTGGCTTCTCTCCAGCCTTCCTCTCTGCCCTTCAAGCTCCTATTTCCTTGCGCTGTTCCTTGTGGATGATTAGCCTTCAAAACTTCGCAATCCTCAAGGATGAATCCTTGAATGCATGCATGAGTTTTCTCCATGAGAAAACACATAAAACTGATAATACAATGTCCTTGAACATTAATCTCAACTGGCTCTTTCTCAAAATAGACATGCATGAGTTTTTGATGAGGGAATCTTCAGTTAACTGGAGTAGCACTAGTTGAGTGCATTAATGCATCAACTGATTGTTAAATCACTATTAGTTCCTCAAACAATTTGGAACTAATTTAACTGGACTTAACTCAGTAAACTGAGTTAACTAATTAGAACTCAAATATAACTCAATCTTATCT
>APFE030069954.1:6739-50257 GCA_000404065.3 Pinus taeda | reverse complement strand
TTTAATTAGCGCTTGATTTTAAGGGTTGTTCTTTAAGTCAAAGGATGGTGGAAATGAAACTAGTGGTGTGTTTTTTGATGCAAAAAAGATTAATAAAACTTAACTATATGCTTATGCACTTTGTCATTGTTTTTTCGATGAAAAGTAATCTTCTACAGGGTTCAGAAGGAAAATTCTAATGAAACAAAATTTTTATTTTCTTTTCTATTCATTCACACTTCACACTCAAAAGTTAACAAATCTATTTTATGCCAAAAGAGATGCAAATTTGTCCTAATGCAAGACCAAATGCTTGATGCAAGATTGAAAACTACTCTAACGAGAAATAAAAGTTGTTTTTGTTTATCAAATTTCCTTTTTGCCACTTACAATATTTAGATGGAATCAAAGATGCTGCAATTCGTCTAAATACTAAAAGCAAAAGTCAAGATAACAAAAACACTTTCATTCAGCAAAAGGAAACAAAATGAAAAGCAAATTCAAGAAAGCACAAACTAAAACTTTTCAAAAAGTTCACTTGAAAGTAGCAACAAAAGGGTCTTTTTGAAAATGCTTTCAACAAAAACCGACACTTCGCAATTGAAACAAGCAAGAAACACCTTTTGCAAGTTGACACCCAACAAAGAATGAAAACTCAACAAAAAACAAATGTGCTCAAAAAGGCTTTCGACAATGGAAGGCAGCAAGGAAAGCTTTGGTAACAAAGACCAAAAAAAAATGATCAAAAAGACATTTCCAAGAAAGTATCAAAATGACAACTTTGATGAAACAAAGAAGTAACTGGTCATAAAAATTGATTTCGTTAAGCAAACAAAAAGTCACCAAGAAACAAAGTTAAACACAAAGATTAATAACAATCTTTCCTGCTCTGATCACTCAGGGCAGCCAAGATTCCAATAAAGGAATCTTGCGTGTTTAAAGCAAAAAGATGATGACACTTGCAAACACAAAGCAAGACCAAAACTCCTTATAATTAGAGAGAAATCGGAGTAAGGACACTTGCTGTAAGACAGAGAACTGATACTGACAAAGATGACTGTTTAAAATTGACTGAAAGCACCAGACACACTCCAGAGACAAAAAGGTTTATAAATCCTGAAAGTTGCCAGGTATACGCGACTGCATTCAGTGCAGAATGCATGTATACGTGACTGTTTCTGAGGAAACCTGTGTATACGCGGGTTCACTTCAGACAACAAGCGTTTATACGCTTCTGTAACTAAACAAAACAATGTGTATATAATATTTCAGGAAAAATAAAAAAGAGACTTAAGAAACTGGTAAACCTCAGAAGTCAGAAACAGACCAGACAATAACAGTAAGCCAGCAAGCTACTGAGCCCTGATAGGCTTGACAAACGCCCAACTAGGAACAACAAAAGTGTTGTTCCCCAGCGGAGTCACCAGTTTTGTTGCGGGATTTTCTCCCCTAAGGCTCTTGGGTGGAACACTAGCAGACTGAAAGCTGTCTAAATCAAGAAACATGCACACACACAACCATTATGCTAGAAAAAGCTATTTCTAAAGTGAGAAGGACGTACCTCAGGTCCTACGTTTGGGTTAGTTTCTCAAGGGTCCAAACCCTCTTCACAGTCACTTCCGCTCCTTTCCCTGCAAAAACAAGCAATTCCAACAGAATGCAGCAGTATATGGAGATCAAAGATTTATGTGAACAATCATCTTTATGTTATAACAAAGAAAGGAGTTAGTTATAAACTTTTAGACATCCATTCATACATGAAATTCCCAAACAATGAACATCATTAACATAAAGAAAGAAGCATAATCGGGAACCAAACATGTTTCTTTATTAGACAAATAGAATAGTACAAAAAAGAGCAATATCACCTGAACCACTTCTGCAGGCTCAAAGCTCAGCCTCCTTCTGGATCCGTCCGGCCTCAAGCCTTTAGTAGGTCTCCTTCCAATACTCACTCCAAGATGTCATAGCTAAGGGATGAACATCCAATCACAAGGAAACAAGGGTTTCCTGTACAAAACGGGGGAAGTGCAGAAGGCACAAGGGTCTTCAGACCTGATCAGGGGGAAATCTCAGCATAATAACCTTTCTCTATACTCTCTCCTCCTTTTGGCCTTCCCTTTGGTGTCTTTTTATACCAATTCCAAAGTAGTTTTTTAGTTAGGAATTGGTTTGGGACAGTTGAGGCCACGGGCACTAACAGGTGATCAACAGGTAAAACCCGCGATCTCTGCTCAAAAATAAGGAGTTTTATAATTTTTTTAAGTGTTTTAATACATATACGCGGGTTGGGTATATATGAACCCGCGTATACACGCGTTTAACTTAGGGCAATGTCGCGTACAGGGAATAAAACACTGTCTTTTAGATTTTGGACCAGGTCTAGAAGGAAGGGTTGCCCTAGGCCATGAGTGTAGCATCACAAACCATAATAGTGAGACTTGGAACTATTACACTAATGTTAATGCCCTAGATTTCTCAACACTTTCATGGCAAGGAGAAAGAGAGTGAGGCTCTAGAATAAAAGTAATAGTACTATCCTAAAATAGATGCACAAGGTCATAATAGGATCGCAAGTTAGTCTGCAAAGTATTTCATAATATAACCATGATCATAAAACAAAATACAACACACCTTCAACAAGATAAGTACCAAAGCCATTGAAATAGTTCAGTTTCCTTAGTACATGTTAAAAAAAAATACCCCAAACATATAAAGAATAATCTTACTATATTCATGATACATGCATGAAAATTTGTTGGCTCAACAAGCTTCATATATTAAGTGGAAATTCCAATATATACAAGCACAATGTTGCCACACTAGACCCAATAGTAGAAGATTAAGTCACCACTTTCTCCTCCAAAGAAAGATCTTCTCTCCTATGTCAATGCTAGAGAAGCCAAAGTGAAAGTTCTAGTCTCAAAATTCCCCTTGCTTGAGTTATGAGGGTCCTTTTATAGAAAATGAGGTGACTCTTTGCCTCCCATGTGACTCTTGACCTCCCTCATGACTCTTGAACTTGTAAAATGACTTTTTGAATTCTTACATGACATTTTGAGCTTCTATATGACCTTAGAACCCAATAGTGACTCTTTATATTTCATGTGGGATCCTTGGTCTTCCACACATTTTTACATTTCTTCATTTTGGAGAATTTCATAATTACATTCCACAAACAATGTGGCAAGACACTATGACACATGTGACTCCAGAGATGACTCTTGAAAATGATGACATGGAACTTCATGATGATGTGGCATTTCCAAGCTACTTCTTTTGCCGCTTTATTTTCATCTTCATGATGGATCTTGCATGTACTTTGTATTCATCCACTAAGGGGTTGATTGATATGGATCCCTCATGTGATCTTGATCTTTGACCTTCTATCGAGAGCTAGTGTCTCTTCATCTTCTATTCAATGGTGAGATTGTCTTTTTCATTCCATAAGTGTCTTCTAGCATGATCTCCTTCTTCTTCTCCTTCATCATCATCCTATCATGACAAGGAAAACCTAGTTCAAAAAATCCTAGTCTAGCATGCTTCGTGAACGCATTGTCTGAGCCAGAACTAGATGCTAAACTAAGAGACTAGCTCAGATATTGCATAGTTGTGTAGTTCAAGAGGCTATGAGAAAGGACTGGGGCTTGATACTATGTAGTGTGTTGTTCAGGAAGGAAATGGAAGGGTGACTGCATAGTTGAAGGGATCAAGGAGCTAGAATTGAGGCTTGAATTTTCCCACTATGTAGTTTTGAAGGGAGAGAGTCCAATTGATTATGCATTTCAAGAAGTCAAGTTGGAGGTTTGAGGCTTGAGACTACGCAATGTGTAGAAGGAGCTAACTGGGAGGCTGAATTGTGCAGTTCTGGAGCTTAAAGGGCTAGTATTGAGCACTAAGACTATGCAGTGCATAGTTATGGAAGGAAGGAACTTTGCAGTGTGTAGTTCCAAGAGGCAAGGGCTGAGCTTGAGGACTGATACTGCACAGTGTGTAGTTTAGGGGGGTCGATTGAAGCCAAGTTTCTTAAGAAAGAACATTTCAAAATTTGGCTAAGTGTGGGATCAGTGAGGTCAAAGTGAGAAAGGAAAAAACTTGAACATGATCACACACTTAGAAAAATTGATGACACAAAATTGATCACTTAGAAAAAACATACAAAAATACCCCTTCAATGCAATGGCAATACAACAACTTCCTCCAAGTGTGACACTTAAGATACACTATGCGATGATAGTGAAAACACTTGTGTGACAGCGTATGAAACTTTGAGAATGAATGTAATACATTTCTATATGATAAATAGGACTCATTGTCACCAAAGTTACCCCTTTAAATGAACCATAACAATGCTTATGTGATATGAAACAACTCCCTGCGAAAAGATGACATTTGCGATGGTAAGGGAAAAGTGAAAACGGCACTTGCAAAATGTGAGTGACATTGAAAGTGACACATGCTAGGGAAAATATAACATGAAAATGACACTTATTAAAGTGAAGGAAAGCAAAAGAAACAATCACAAACATGAAAGAGACACTTGCGAAAGTGAAGGTGAGGAAAAGAAACAATTAGAATAAATCACCGAAATAGAAGTACAATCACAACCAAAAGTAAGAGACTACCAATTGAAAGTGCGCAATGACTATTGAAACAATTTGAACTTTGCACAAGCACTATATTGAAGGAATGTGCTATGCATGTTAAATCTTGGGTAAAAGAATGCACAAATGAACTTATTACAGACTGAACATGTGTGAGAAAGTGACTTCAACACCTAGAAACCAATAAGAGGACTTAACACTTACTGTAACATTAATCGACCATGAAGCGAATATGGAATGACATATTGGTATATCCTCAGTAGGCTCCAAAATTCACTATAGGAAAATTTTGGAGGGTGTTGATCACATCATCAAAACATCCTCAAAGCTTTTAGTTTCTTTGGGAAATGGATAGAATGGATCAAGAATCATCAACTTCCTTCTCGATTGTAGTTAATAGATTGGTCATTATGCCTTGCATCTCATCTTGTAGGATCTAATAATGGGACCTATTATGACCATTCATCTTCATTCTTGTAGTGGAAAGATTGGGACATTCCCCCAAAGCTACAACTTCATCAAAAGGTTTAAGGGCCTTCACTTGTTTAGGAATGATATCTCACTCACCCACCAATAACTTGTTGATGACACTATGTACTTGGACACCCCAATGGTTCATGAAGCTTGATAATTTACAAAAATATATGAGTAGTTTTCACTAGCCTCAGGTATGGAAATAAACAATTCCAAATCTCAAGTATTCTTCTTTAACACCTCCATTGTAATTTAGAGTCACATTGCTCAAATTTAGGGTTTTCAAAAATGCAAGCTCCCCCAAAAATATTTAGGTGCCCCATTGGCGACAATGTTTCTCAAATGGATTCTGTGGGAGTAATTATTATTCAAATTCAATAGAAAATTAGCAGGTTGGGCCTTTTGTTCCCTCAACATTGCTAGAAGACTGGTCCTCCTAAAAGCAATGCTTCAAGCATTACCTATTTATTTATGTTTTTCAATAATGGATCCATCCTTGATTCTATAGGAACTCTACCCAATCTAGCAAATGTTCCTATGGGGTGTCTCCCACATGGAAAAAATAATGGTCCTTTTTGGCATGGGATAAACTCAGCAGGCCAAAGTCAAAAGGAGGACTTGGGCATCAAGCACTACAAACAAAAGAGGTATAGTTCAAAATATGAAAATGGCATTCATGGTCTAAGATCTCCTTTTTTCTATGGATCTTGATGCAAAATAAACCTCTAACATGGAATAACATTCAGAAGCACAACTATCAGGGACCATCAGTTGTCCATTGTGTCTATTACATCCATAAAATTTAGAGAATATATTGAATAGTTGTGCTTTCTCTTTGATTCTATGGACCTAGTTGGAAGAACTCCTCACTCGCTCTGACAAGGACCTTACTAATATTCTCAACATTATTTCTAGTTGGTGCTCCTAAGCATTTTCTAATTCCATTCTAAATTATATTTGGACTCTTTCCCCTAACTTCCTTCTTTGAGAAATATGGAAAGAGTGCAATAGAATAATTATAGAAACTTTGAGGTTTGAAATGGGCCTCCTAAGGAATATTATAAAATAATAGTGGAAATAATAAAATAAGATTAGATTACATCATCAGATTTTAGAGGGAAAAAAAGAAAAATTACTTTTTCAACTTGTATTTTCAACTTATCTTCCTATATTTTTATTCAAATTTCGAGTAGGAGCACTTGCTGGATGCATAATTTAGTTCCTCATCAAACGAGTACCCATGTTGCATACTTTTCATGGACCCTGCTACATGAAAAATAATAAATACATGAAACAATGTGATTGCATGTTATGAAACCAGCTCACAAAAAGATAGAAAAGATAGATCAATGTCTTAGAATTCAGCCTCTTCGAGGGGTGACCTCCTTTACATTACACAAATGAGCAATTATTGGATGATACAAATGACAAGACCTCCTTTCCATATATAGGAGTCTAAGGGGTCATAATATAATCAGAGTCGACACAACAATAATAATGTAAGGGCACAATAATAACAATAGTGGGCTTCTATGGGGCACAATAATAACAATATGGGGACTAAATGGGCACAACAATATAATAAGGTGGTTGTACTAATAAGAATAAGGGGTTACACTAGTAGTATAGGGACCTAACATGCCCTTCTCCTTCAAAAATTGTTGTCCTCAATGCTTGAGTAGTTCTTGATGTTTCTGTATAAATTCTTATCCTCCCATGTCGAATATTCAGCAAGTAAGTTCTTCCACTTGAAGAGATACTCTGAAATTGATCTATTTCGTAGCTTTCGATTTCGCCATTATGTGATTGCTTTAGGTTCCAATATGATTTTTCCTTCCTTGTCAAGTTCTCGCAATATTGTTTGAACTAGGATCTTCTGCAACTTTTGAATGAGTTCCCACTCCTTTGGGCATATGGATATATGTAAGGCTTGATGTTTGGAGGAACACTTTGTGGAATCAAATGAATAACATGATCATGATCACGAATAGGTAGGAGGCCTTTGGGAGTCTCAAATACCTTGGAATGATTGTCCAAAACATTTTGGAGATCTGGAGAAATACAGGATTTCCATGTGGGATCCTCTGGTGAACAAAATTGTGCAATTACACCCCGTTGTTCTTTATTTAGAAACTTTGTCATGCTGTTAGAGTTGATTATATTTCCAGGTTTTCCTTCGATGCCCCTCAATTCAACTTCCTTTCCTTCCCAAAAAAAAAAAATTCAAGAAAAGTTCTTGAAAATTAAAAGTTATCATACCCAAAGATTGTAGTCATTGGACTCCTAGTAAAACATCAGCACCACCCATTGGAATGGAAATCATTGGGATATTCAATACATATTCTATTGTGGATAGTTTGAAATTATGGCACTTTCTAGAGCAATTTATGGTTCCTCCACTTGCAACCATCACTTGAAACTCTAGTGTTGGATATAGGAAGAAATTCAATTCCTTGGCCATCTTACAATCAATAAAATTATGGGAACTGCCCAAATCAATCAACACTCATACCTTTTTCTTCTTGATATGTCTTTCTATCTTGATAGTTTGAGGAGTGGTAATTTCTTCCAATGCATTACAAGATATGGTTGGATTGATTTCTTCAGACTCGATATGATCTTTCAATTCTTGAACATTTTTCTTCTTGATATGTCCTATATTGATAGTTTTAGGAGTGGTAATTCTTTCCAATGCTTTACAAGATATGGTCAGATTCATTTCTTCTTTCTCTGGGGTTGGTTCCTGGTGTATATACTCTTCTTTTCACATTTATTAATTCTTTTCTTCCTCCTCTCCACAATCAATGTAAAATAATTGCCTCTCAACACACTTATGACCTTTAATGTATTTTTTATTACAATTGTAACAAATCCCTTTTTCTAATTTTTCTTCCAATTGTTGTGGTGTAACCCTTGTAGGTTGTGGAAGGCTAGGAGAGACAACATTTCCATATTTATAGTTGCCAGGGGTAGACTTCCTTGTTGCCATAATTTTTGTTTCCACTTTGTAACGAAGCCCTTTTTCTCTTTTTCCTTCCAATTGTTGTGGTGTTTCTCTAAAGAAGGTGTTGCTCTTTCTATCCTCATAATGTGCTATCATTTCCTCCATGAAAATTGACCACGTAACAAGTTGTTTACGAGAACAAAGCCTTTTATACCATAAAAATTGATCTAGTTCTAAATATGAAGATGCAATACATACCTTTTGTAACAGTGATACACCATGTAGATCAAAATATTGCTCCATCTGTAGTATCCAAATTACTAGATCCTTTCCATCAAACTTCCTCATATCACCTTTTCTTGATTTCAGGAGCTCAATCTTGAAATGGTTGTAACTATGTAATTTCAGATCTCCAAGTTTTGAATTTTTTTCCTATAATAGCTCTCTGAGTTCTCTTTCTAACCCCACAAGTCTGATCAGAATTTGATTATCCAAGAAAGAGTTATGCCAAATCTCCCACAGTGACCTGATTATAGACTAGTTCAGTAGAACAAACTTGTACGACGTGCCATGTCTCACTGTTTTGACCTTATTACCTGAAACTGATATATAGAAAGCTACAAGAAGTCCTTTTTCTAAAACTTCTTATGAAATTTCAATCTGATGCTCAAAACAAAGTTATGATGATTTCCCCCCAGTCACCTGTTTGGAATGTAATAACTTTGATACCAAATGTTATGAAACCAGCTTACGAAAAGATAGAAAAGATAGATGAACACCTTAGAAATAAGCCTCTTCGAGGGGGAAACCTCCTTTACATTACACAAATGAACAATTCTTGGATGATACAAATGTCAATACCTCCTTTCTATATATAGGATTTTAAGGGGTCATAATATAATCAGAGCCGACATAACAATAATAATATAAGGGCACAATAATAACAATAGTGGGCTTCTATGGGGCACAATAATAACAATATGGGGACTATGTGGGTACAACAATATAATAAGGGGGTTGTACTAATAAAATAAAGGATTACACTAGTGGTATAGGGGCCTAACATACCCCTCTCCTTAAAAAATTATTGTCCTCAATGCTTGAGTAGTTCTTGATGCTTCTATATAAAATTCTTGTCCTCCCTTGTGGAATCTTCAGTGGATAAGTTCTTCCACTTAATGAGATACTTTGAAATTGATTGATTTCATAGCTTTCGAGTTCTTGTTTCTGTGACTGCTCTAGGTTCCAATATGATTTTTCCTTCCTCTTCAGGTTCTGGAAATATTTTTTGAATTGGGATATTCTGCAACTTTTGAATGAGTGGCCACACTTCTTTGTCCTTATTCCATTCATCCATTGCTTCGTTTATCCAATCTAGTTGGATAATAAAAATAGCACAAAACAATGCTTCCACATCCTCATCCTTTCTTGAGAGTGCATCTGCAACAAAAATCTTCTTCCCTTTTCTGTAGATGATGTCAAAGTCATAACCCAACATATTTGTGACCCATTTTTTCTGTTCTTCTAAAGATAATATTTGTTCTAAACAGTATTTAAGACTATCATGATCCATTTTTACCTTGAAGTGTCTTTCCATTGGCTAAAGTTGTCATTTCTTAATTGCATGTAGTAGTGCCAACATTTCCTTCTCATAAATAGCTTTCTTGAGATGTAGCCGTAAAAATACCTAATCACCTACATCAAAACATGTTTCACTGTGATGTTGATCTACCTGTTGTTTCATTCAATTCTACACCAAAATGGCATTATCCTTTAAAAGTTGGAGAATTTGTTGTTAATGCTTGATGTGATCTTTCACTGCGTGAACCTTTTTCTTCTTGATATGTCCTTCTATCTTGAGAGTTTGAGGAGTGGTAATTTCTTCCAATGCTTTACAAGATATGGTCGGATTCATTTCTTGATGCTAAATGTGATCCTTCACTTCTTGAAAATTTTTCTTCTTGATATGTCCTTCTATATTGATAGTTCGAGGAGTGGTAATTCCGACCAATGCATTACAAGATATGGTTGGATTCATTTCTTCTTTCTTGATGTGATCTTTCACTTCTTGAACCTTTTTCTTCTTGATATGTCCTTCTATCTTGAGAGTTTGAGGAGTTGTAATTCTTACCAATGTTTTACAAGATATGGTCAAATTCATTTCTTCTTTCTCTGATGTTGGGTCCTGGCGTATATCCTCTTCTTTTGATGTTTATTGATCCTTTTCTTCCTCCTCTTCATACTCTTTGTAAAATAATTTCTTCTCAACACACTTATGACCTTTAGTGCATTTGCTATCACAATTGTAACAAATCCCTTTTTCTCTTTTTTTCTCCAGTTGTTGTGGTGTAAACCTTGTAGGTTGTGGAAGGCAAGGAGAAAAAACACTTCCATAATTATAGTCATGAGTGGTGGGATTCCTTGTTTCCATAATTTCACTTTCAATTTTTCTTGCCCACTTGAATGCCTTCTCCAATGAATTAGGTTCCTAAAGATGAATCTCATGTTGAATGTTATCCTTTAAAGTACCTATGAATACATCAATCCTTTGCTTCTCTAGAATATCATTTACCATTATATTCAATTTTTGGAAGTCCTCAATGTGTTGTACCATTGAAACCTTTTGTTTTAGATTTATCAATTGGCTAAAGAAGGTGTTTCTCTTTGTATCCTCATAATGTGCTATCATTTCCTCTGTGAAAATTTACCACGTGACAAGTGGTTTACGAGAAAAAAGCCCTTTATACCATAAAAATTGATTCGATTCTAAATAATTAGATGCAATACATGCCTTTTGTAGCAGTGGTACACCATGTAGATCAAAATATTTCTCCATCTATAGTATCAAATTTACCGGATCCTTGCCATCAAACTTCCTCATCTCGCTTTTTTCTTGATTTTAGGAGCTCGATTTTGAAATTACTATAACTTTGTACTTTCAGATCTTTAAGTTCTGAAATCACAGCCTACAGTAGCCCTCTACGTCCTCTTTCTAATGCCACCAGTATGATCTAAATTGGATTCTCCAAGAAAGAGTTATGCACAATCTCCCAAGATGACTTGATTATATACCTTTTCAGAAGAGCGAATTTGTATGAAGTGCCCCATGTCACTGTTTTGACCTTCGGATCTAAAAAATATGCACAAGCAACTACAGTCTGTCCTCTTTCTGAAAATTCTTACGAAATTTCAATCTGATGCTCAAAACAAAAGTTACGATGACTTTCCCTAGGTCATCTGTTTGGTCAGAGGTTTGATGTACATGATGATTTGTACAAGACCAAATATTGAATATGTAGTGGGAGTATTAGGTAAGTATATGTCAAATCCATGGAAGGAGCATTGGAAAATATTTTGGAGGGTTTTCAAGTATCTTCTTGGCACTACTAATTATGGATTGTGCTACCAAGGAAGACCAAGATTGGACAAAGTGTTGGGCATACATGGCTTTGTTGATGCATATTGGGCTAGTGATTTAGATAATAGAAGATCTACAAGTGGGTATGTGTTTAATCTATTAGGAGGAGCTATCAGTTGGATGAGCAAGAGACATTATGTAGTGATACGTTCAATTACAAAAATTGAATACATGGAAACCACTCATGTAAGCAAACCCAGGAAAACCAACAAGTTTTTTTTCATTATGTTTTATGTTCAATATGTTAAAATACAATATATATTTTTTGGCATATGAACTGCCAATCAAACCATAGTTCCATAACTAAGACTACAAAACCACTGTGTCACAAACTACTTTTAACAAAACAGTGGACCAAAAATTGCCAAAAATGGATGCAAAAAACCACCAAAAAATATATTCTCGGGGCACTTCCCTAAACCCCATGTAGGGGGGGCTCCTGCTCTCTTCATATCCCCCAACCAAGTGGGGTTGAATAATCTCCTCTCGATGCCCCCTTTGTTCATGGTGCATATAAGTCATGCAAAGAATATAACACATACCCAATGATTCATAGAGTGCAGGGTTCAACAATTTGCTCCATAATTGCCTTAAATTGCTTGTATCATGCTCCATAACTCCATGTTATTTGTTGTAGTCTTTAATGCTCCAAAGAACAACAACAAACCAACCAAGAACAAATAAAAGGAGAACCTAATAAGGAAGAACCCTACTCACTTCTATGTTGTGCATACATATACCTTCCTTTGTGTCCCTTCATTTTCTTAAGAAGTGTGGTCTCTCTCTTGGCTTCTCCTCCTACCAGGGAAATTGGCATTGCCTTATGATTCCATCACCCCAGTCCAATCACATAACTAACTGACAACAAGTCAACTCTTCCCTAATCACATCCTATACAAATTTTGTTAAGTCATGGCTTCAATTGGCTTGCAACTAATCTCAATTTAATTTTTCCAACTTCAATATTTACTTTTGATGTAAGGCACTCAATCTCACCTCCCACTCATACCAGGGATCCTTGTGTCCCTTCCTTCATGCCAGAATCAAAATTTTATATTTTAAGCCTAACCATGGCTTTCATGATAACATACACAATTATAATTAATTTTACAAAAACAGGGAGAGGAGGGGATGTTACAAAAGGCTGAGTGATGTGTAACTTAAGCCTAGAGAGATAGCATGTTATTAAAATAAACATAAATAAATAATACATATGTTTTATGTCCATAAAGTGACTTCCTTGAGTGCCACTTATCAGAAAAGGACACATACAGATAAAAGTGAGAGTTTTCGTGCTTTCCATTTCATCTTTCTAACATCTGGGCTAGTGATATACTCCCTAGAGGGGGAGAAAGGTGTGACCTAGTGACATGATTACCCTATTGATCCTAGGTGTATTTGGGGTAAGGAAATAGGTTTCCTTAGTGTGAGACCTATAGGGTACATAGAGACTCTTGAATGTAGTTAGAACTCTTGAAAGCCATAAGGCATCATGACTCCTTAGTAGGTCTTAGTTGGAAGCTGTGGAATGATAATGGCATAACCTGATGAATTTGGGTACAGAGAAGGACTTGCACTACATTGGGATATGTAGACCAATGAGGGACAAGAGAATGTATGTTGAAGACTACTGGAGTCAAGTACCATGGTCTGCTAGCTTTTTGAGTGGTTTATGGACCTTAGTGGCTTTTGAAAGCATTTATCTTAGTCGAGTCATAGCCCCAACGTGGGGGTGACTTGTTTTTGAGAAGTTATGAGTATTGTGGTCTATAGTTATGTGTAGCATCTAAGGTTTGCAACTATATGATCCTATATTCATAAGACAAGTATTTCTTCTTGTGTGTACATGTTTATCATCATTTCATGTTTAGATACATGTGTGCATTGCGTAATAGAATGCATCGAAAATGTATGATAGAAATTGTGTGAAATAAAATTAAGGATTTTTTTCATAACACATGTTTTTAGAGGCAATAATGTGCCCTAGTAGGTGAATGGGAGTGCTATATGAATGAAGTTGAATCCAAGTAGGTGCTTTCCATACACATTGAACAAAAATTCGTTAAACAATTAGATAAAATCCAAATGAAAGGAAGATAAGTGTTTGACAAGTTTCTAAGTAAATGATTAAAAACATACATATGGCTAAAAGAGGAGCTCTTAGGATGTAAAATATGATCAAACTTGAGCTTAGCCACATTAGTCTCAAAACATGCTCACTAATTGAACCTTCAAATATTTTAAAAATCTAATCAAGGCTTCTAGAATCAAACTAAGAAAAATATCAATTACCAACACAACACTGAAATTGCATATACTATATCTTCATTGATTATGTGTGCTCTTCACCTTATGACTTATAATATAACCCAAATAACATAATAACTATGGCTAAAAAATGACTAAATTGATGAGAAAAAACATTATTGAATGAAAGTAAAAAAAGATACTTTCTTATAATATAAATACTTATCAATATATTTCCCCATATTTATATTAATAAATTAAACAACTATTGTGAAACAAATCCCTATCTTGTTTTGTCATCAGCTCCCTACCAATTTTACATGTAATGCGAGCAAACATTGAAAATATGTGATTGGCAAAAATGGGTCATGATATCTATGCCCAGGAAACTTTGGAATCTTACGCATTAATTTTATTTACATATTTCAAGTATTTGAAGGTCCCATATATCGCCTTTAGTTAAATTTAGTATTGCGATGGTATTTCACGATATTTCCAAATAAAGTAACTCGTTCAAGGAAGCTATTACACGCTTATCGTCCGATTAAAGTTACATTTTCGTAGTATATTCGTTAACCTCAATCTATTTATTGATTTATTTTTATTCTTTTATTCTACAAGAGGGACTTTATGATTTCTATAATGGTTCGAATATAACAGTTTAATTTATTTTTTAACATTTACAATGAATTCCTAGTTTATATGGATTGTGTTAGATTGTATAGGTAAATAATTCAAACTTGTAGTTTTAATACATTTATGTTGGATAGTCAAATTTATTTGAAAATATATTAAAAAAGCAGTTTTTATTGGGCGAAGTTTAATTTGCGTGAGGGGATTATCTGGAGTTATGATACAGCTTGTGGTAGTGGTCAAACATATGCTTGCATCTAGAGAGACCATATTAAATGGTTTTGTGACCCTTGCACATATTAATGGATCAAAACCCATCTCATTTCCCCAACACTAGTTAAGTTAAGCCTCTGAAATCCAAATACATGTTACTTTGTGGCACTTATGCAATAGTTGTATTTGGTGTAATAGTGACAACTTATTTTTGGAAAAAGTTTCCAATTCTCCAAACAAATTCTTATCCCTATTAAAAAAAAAAACATAAAAGAACACAAACATAAAACAAACAACTACATAACACTAAATTACTCATAACAACTAATTACATATATACCAGCCTAGATCCATCTTAACTCCAGGTCTACCAAGCATTGAGAGGGATCAATTTTTTGAAGTGCAAACCATCATAACTCCAGATGACCAAGCAGTGAGAGCGATCAAATGGATCAAATCTCTTGAAGTGCAAATCTCCGCACTAATAATACGGAATTAAAATGAACCTAAACTATTTTAATTATTAATTATAATTAATTATAGTTATAATTATTATCTTTTTTTATTGGTTTGACTCATGGGGATTTGAATTTTGAACTTCAATGGTTTGCATAGTACTTCATTACATAGTGATCAAAAATTGAACTGACCCAGGTAATCATAATTATAATTATAAAATATAATTATTAATTTATTTTTTATTTAATTTGACTAATCAAAATGTTTATTAAATAAATATAATATTATATTTTTATTTTTTATATAATTTAAGCTAAGTCAAAATATTGATGATGATGATGATGATGAGAGACCAATGTGGTCTATCAGGCCTCAAGAAAAGAGAGTCTAATTGTTATTCAGAATAACAAATCTTGTTTTTGTGATGAAGCACGGAAAGAAGCATAGGCTGGCTTAATAAGTCAAGAAGATTGAAGATTGAAAGTGTGGCTGATGATGAGGAATTGAGAACCGATATGAGCAAGAGCAAGACAGTCTAAAAGAAGTACTTTTCATTTTCCACCTTCTTAGTATCTCAAATCTGATAGATTCTATTAAATAAAACATTATATATTATAAATAAAACATTATAAAAATTTAAAATATATTATTACTTTTTATTAAATTTAATTTTAATTTATTAAAAAAATCCTATTTAAATATAAAGAATAAGAAAATCATCAAATCCCATATCTACACCAGTTTGATTTACAAACCAATCATCTAATTATTTTAAATGATTGACCAACCTTAACAGCTGTAATATTTTTATTTATTATTAAAAAATACATACAAACAAAACAAAATTGTGCACACAATTTATTATTAAAAAATACAAACAAACAAAACAAAATTTTGCACACAGAAAGACAAGACATCTCCCAAAATTAATATTATTTTATTATTTTGTTATAGGGTTGACGAGTGTTACCTTTCTTCTATTTTATTATTAATAAAAAAAATAACACTGTTTGCAAATGGTTCTCTCCATAGACCTAACATTTTCCATTTTTTTTTAAACAGTAGTTTAATGTGGTTACAATTTGGTGGAGAAAATAATGGAAATTTTGGTAAGATTTTAACAAAATTTTGTTGAAACTTTTAGAAATTTGAGTGATAGATTTCAGTCTAGGTGTTTTAAGGGTTTTTAATGGCGTTGGATCTATTTTCAACATCAAAAAAGCGATTCAAACACTAACATTCAGAGTTTTTGAAAATTTTCTCATAAAATTCCAGCAAAAATTTTGCCATTAGCACAAAATTGTAACCTTGATAGACAACACCATTTTTAATTTGTGATTCTTTTGTTCACATATTACAATAGCTTAGCCATAGCTTAATCTTCATCTAGATTGTTCACTGGGTCATCCTTTTTTGGACATTATTTTCAAGGAAGCTTTTACCATAAAATAATGACTGAAATTGTAATATTCTTGAATTTATCATTTTTAAAATACATTTTAAAAATGATTTGTAATTTTTGAATAGATCCAAATTATTAAAAATACAATTTGAACACCATATTGATTAGATTATAAAATATTTTATTTTAACTCCCAATACTAGTCAAGATGATCAGGAATGAGGCCATTTAATTTTTCCATTTGTCTATGCCAAGTGGGATATCCCTATGTTCAAATTTAATAATAAATTAATACTCTCCCCCTCCTACTTTTGTACATAGCATTATAGAATGTTGTACTTTTCTCTACTAACTCAATCCGTTGCATGTTTGTTTAAAGTATTTTATGACTAAAAATGCCCATTGAGACTGGTTGTACCATAATTTTTGTCACACATAAGATGCTACTATGTAGTGATGTAGTGTCTCACTTCTCAGAAGAACTTTCCAAATTTGGCATAATTAAAACAATTAACTAAATATATTTAACGCTTGTGAGAAATTATAAACTACATACTACATAGTTGATTAAACCATAACCTTGTCATTAAGTTGCCTTCAAAAGTGTTGACACTGTAAAGAAGGCTATTAATGGAAGGAGCTCTTTTGGAAATGAGTGTTCAAGGGGCTGCATAAACTTATCTGACAAGGCTCCCTTCTTTTTATTACTTGTGATCTTGCATCTCACTTGCTTTGACTCCTTGTCCAGAGCTAAGGTTAATTGATCAAATAAAGTTGTTGATTATCTATCAACATTAACATAATTTCTTTCTTGTGTATTAAAAACATTTCAGAATGTGAGTAAGCATTAAGAATAGTTGGTTTTGTTAAAAATGGGTTCTCTGCTGCTCACTCTATATTCTCTACAGAGCAGCTATTCTACTAATTCAGCCTCAAGATCGTCAAGCTTCTTAAAATAGCATGATATTATGAATGGCCTAAACAACTTTCCTCTTTGGAGTTTACAAGATGGTTCCCAAAATAATGAAAGACTAAAGTTTACTTGGATACAATTTACTAAAATACTATTCTCAATCCCATCGACAGTCTAAATACTTTGAAACCTTGTACTAGTCTTCAAAGTCAAATATCCAGGCTTCAAAACGGGTACACAAGTTTCACAAGAAGTTGATTTCCTTCTTTAATAGGTTGCCACAATGGAATTATTGATGTCTCCTGGCTCCACTCTTTCTTTTTGGATTGTCAAATCCCATGGGATTGTTGTTAGTATGGAACTCAATAACTGATCTGATAAGACTTGTTTGTTCTAACACTACACTTGACTTGCTTAATGTAACTGTACAAATTAAATGCAATTCTAGCCAAGTCCAATCTTCACTTAGAAGGGGACCAATTTTCTAGAAAGTAGGCTTTAAATCCACAACTATGTTTCCAATAGGAAGCTGGATCTTGTTTGAGAACTATGAAGTTATTTGCATCAAGATTGAAATGAGTGAAATTGTACATAGCTAAATGATGATGATTCAAAATTCATAACTAGTGCAGGACTCCCAAGCCACAGTGAGAACATGGATGCCTGACAAGCAAAGAGTTATATTTAAGCCCTCACTCTCATCAGTTACAAATCCTAAAGTGACTTCAGGCATCACTGCTTCCCTGGATCCTACTCGACACCAAGACCATCTTGTCTCAACTTGGGCTTTGTCAAAACTAATTTAAGTCAGTGCTCAAACTTGATATGGTTCAATACTTGTCAAAATACCTAGTTCTAGATATATAAAGTTTGTTTCTTAAATTTTCCTTCGAGAGGCTATGTATTTTTCGCCGGGATAGGTAAAATTTTGGTTGACAAATTGTAACTCCAATTAGAAACATTTAGTTCCTATAACAACATTTGATAATGGAATCACAAGGACATATTATGTGGTCCATTGATAGATTGTTCAAATTTGTTGACTGCACATTTTAAGTTCCATTCACGACCCAAGTCCTTAAGGCTAATTGTTAAAATAGGGTTACCTATGGTTTTGTGCATGTGTTTCACACATGGTTTTGGGTGTGATGGTTTTCTTCCCATGATATTTTGTAGATCTGGTCAAGGTAACTATGGTCATGTTCTAATTCAATGTTAATGGATTGGGGTTTATGAATGCTTTGACATGTATATATATGTATTGTAACATTAAAAGGAACATAATGAAAAATCAATCTCGTAGTGTCGATTTTGGGATCCAAAGGAAAATCTTTGTCTATTTGTTTTGAGTTTCTCGCCATTGTATATTTTTTGTTTTTTAAGAATTCGTTTGCAAGTAATTTCTATACAGGGTTAAAACCTACACCTCTCTTATGTTAGGGGATCTATCCTCCACTTAGGAAATGATAAGTCTATATGAATTACAGGGTTATTATGATTGTTATACCTGCAATGGCAAGAGAATCCCATGTACTCATCGTTGGTAATATCCTATGGAAGTAGGGGATTCATTGCAGAGAATGTGAGAGAAAGTGGAATGGTATGAGAGAAAAACCATGATGGAAGGTCCACATTAATTGAAGTAAACACCATTAAATATACAACCTTATTATCATTTCTCATGGATATTTTTGGAGCCAAGTGTTTTATCTTATAGGTTATTCACAAAATGAAACCAACAGCCTTGGACTCTTTCTTCCTACATTCAAGAGCACCACAAGGGAAGAAGAATCTTGAGGAACTATTGAGTAGAGAAATGGAGGATCATCATTGTGTTGCATAGGGTATTGGAAGAGAATACCATGGTTAATTAATTGTTAGATGAAGGCCTAAGGTGTTTAATAGTGAAAGATTGACCTCATCATAAGAACAATGAATCACATTGATTGGGATTAGAGCCCCATAAAAGGTTCCTTTACTATCATGGTCTCACGATTTGTTGATCCAGGTAGATATAGGTGGCCACTCGCCTATTCCACTTGGACCCCCACCATTGTTTCTTTCAATTTCCTTAATTATAGCACAATTCTATTTTCTATTTTTGGTAGTTTTTTTCAAGTCCTACACTTTTGGAGCCATTTTGAGGCCCTAAACAATGCTTTTTTGGAAAACGGAAAAACATGAGTCATAGATTGATGTTTGCAGTCAAAATTTTTAGTCCTTGGATAGATATTTATAACAAGGTATCGTGCACGTCAAACAAAGATTGTATGCCAAAGCTATGACCCCGAGAAGTTGATGTACCAATTTACCCAAACGAAGCCCATAGTTTTGGCGCTTCATCTCCTAGGGTTAGGTTTTTGGATGTTTATTATTTTCCATTTTTTCTCAATAATAAATAGGGCTTCAAGCCTCATTATAACATAGTTCAAAGACATGTAGTTGACACATATCTTCTCAGAGATAAGCTACCATCACCCGAGCTAGTTTATTTCCATTTTGTATGTAAGCATATTTCAGTTCTTTAATATTAATAATGAAGTTTATTTTCTTCTGTATATCTGTGTTTATGTTTATATCTATATTTTGTTGTGTTATTGCATAAGTACATATCAATGGTATCAAAGTGGTCTGCTCTTTCTATGTTTTTGTAACAGCCTTGGTGAAAATTCCATGTAAAAATATATAAATACCATGTCTGATGGGACACATATTCCAAGTTGGATGGTGGGTAGGAAATCCTAGTGTGTGTTCATTTGGTTTTTCATAGCTAAGGAAATTGGCAAAGGCAATGGCTAAGGCATTAAATAGGTAAAAAGGTATTTTGGCACATTTATTTATGAAAATAATGGAAACTCATGATGAGAACAAAAGAAATGTTAATCATGATTTCATAGACTCTAATGTTGGATTGAAGACCCACCATGTTCCAAAAATCGATATGAGGAAGTTTGATGGCAAGGGTCCCAGAACATGGATACTACAGATGGAGCAATTTTTCGATCTCCATAATGTGCAAAACACACAAAAGGTACGTATTGAAACTTTATATTTGGAACCAAACCAGTTTGTATGTTATCATTGGCTTTACTCTTGTAAACAAATTGTCACTTGGGCAATTTTTACGGAAGAAATGATAGCACATTATGAGGATACAAAAAGCAACACCTTTTTAAGCCAATTGATAAATCTCAAACAAAAGGGTTCAATGATGGAGCACATTGAGGGCTTCCAAAAATTGAACATGAGGGTAAAAGATATTCCAGAGGAGCATAGGATTGACGTGTTCATAGGGACTTTAAAGGATAATATCCAACATGAGGTTCGCCTTTGGGAACCTGATTCATTGGAGAAGGCATTCAGGTTAGCAAGAAAAATGGAAAGCAAAATTATGGCAACTAGGAAGCCTACCACTCACAACTATAAAGATGGAAGTGTTGTTGCCCCTAGCCTTCCACAACCTACAATATTGACACCACAACAACTGGAGGAAAAAAGAGCAAATGGGCTTTGTTACAGTTGTGATAGCAAATACACTAAAGGTCATAAGTGTGCTGAGAATAAATTATTCTACATAGGTTGTGAAGAGGAGGAAGAAAAGGAACAAGAAATGTCAAAAGAACATGATATACTCTAGGAACAAGCCCTAGATAAAGAAGAAATGAATCCGACCATATCTTGTAATGCATTGGCTAGAATTACCACTCCTCAAACTATCAAGATAGAAGGACATATCAAGAAGAAAAAGGTAATAGTGTTGATTGATTCAGGAAGTACCCATAATTTTATTCAATGTAAGATAGCAAAGGAATTAAATTGCTTCCTATATGCAGCACCAGAGTGTCAAGTGATGGTTGCAAGTGGAGGAACCATAAATTGCTCTGGAAAGTGCCATAGTATCAAGCTATCCATAGGAGAATATGTATTGAATAGCCCAATGATTTCCATTCCAATGGGTGGTACTAATCTTGTACTAGGAGTCTAATGGCTACAATCCTTAGGTACAATAGCTTTTAATTTTCAAGAACTTTTCATGAAATTTTGTGCGAAAGGAAAGGAAGTTGAATTAAGGGGTATTGCAGGGAAATCGAGAAAGATAATCAACTCTAACGGTATGAAAAAGCTTATAAAGAAGGAAAAACGAGGTGTAATTGCACAATTATGTTCGCCAGAGGCTCCCACATCGAAATCATCTATTTCTCTAGATCTCTAAAAAGTCTTGGACAATCATTCCAAGGTATTTGAGACTCTGAAAGCTCTACCACCTATTTGTGATCATGATCATGCTCTTCATTTGATTCCAGGAAGTGTTCCTCCAAACATCAAGCCGTACAAATATCCCTATTGCCAAAAGAGTGAAATTGAACGTATGGTTGCAGAAATGCTAGAGGTTGGTATAATTCACCCTAGTCAAAGTTCTTTCTCTGCTCCTGTAGTATTGGTGCACAAGAAGGATGGATCATGGCACATGCGTCCTGATTATAGGGAGCTCAACAAGTTCACTATTAAAGATAAATTTCCCAATCCTATCATTGATGAATTATTGGATGAATTGTATGGATCAATTTACTTCACCAAGTTGGATCTTCGTTCAGGATATCATCAAATCAGAATGAAGACTGAAGACATTCCAAAAACAACATTTAGAACTCATGAGGGTCATTATGAATTTTTGTTCATGCCTTTTGGCCTTACTAATGCACCTTCTACATTTCAAGGTTTGATGAATTCCATTTTCAAACCCTTAGAAAATTTGTGTTAGTATTTTTTGATTATATACTAATCTACAACAAGTTTTGCAAGGATCATGTTGAACATATTGACAGGGTGCTCAAACTATTGGAGGAGAAACAATTATATGCAAAAAGCTCCAAATGTTTCTTTGGAGTCCAAGAGGTGGAATATCTCGGTCATATTGTATCTCATGAAGGTGTTAAGGTAGACCCTAGCAAAATTAAAGCCATGGAATGGAAAATCCCCACATCAGTAAAGCATCTGCGAGGATTTATTGGGTTGACAGGGTATTATCGCAAGTTTGTTAAGAATTATGGGAGAATAACAGCACCGCTAACAACATGATTGAAGAAAGATGCATTTTCATGGACACCAGAAGCAACAAAGGCCTTCGAACATCTTAAAGAGGCAATGTGCTAAGCACCGTCTTAGCTACGCCAGACTTCACAAAAACCTTTATTATGGAATGTGATGCTTCAAGAAATGGAATTGGTGTTGTTTTAATGCAAGATGAAAGACCCATTGCTTACGAAAGTCGTCTAATCAAGGGAAAGTATTTACACAAAGCTATTTATGAGAAGGAAATGTTGGAAATAGTACATGCACTTAAGAAATGGAAACCCTACCTAATGGGAAGACACTTCAAGGTAAAAACGGATCATGATAGCCTTAAATACTTTTTAGAACAAAGATTATCTCTAAAGAGCAACAAAAATGGGTCACACAGATGTTGGGTTATGACTTTGAAATCATCTAAAAATAAAGGAAGCAAAATATTGTGGCAGATGCACTCTCAAGAAAGGATGAGGATGTGAAAGCATTGTTGTGCGCCATTTCTATTATCCAACCAGATTGGATAAACAAAGAAAGGGAGGAATGGAAGAATGATGAAGAAGTGTGGGCACTCATTCGAAAGCTACAACAAGATCCCAGTACATCTGATACATTTAGCTGGAAAAATGATTCTTTATGGTACAAGGATCACTTATACATATGTAAGAATTTCCAACTCAAACAAAAGATTCTTATGGAATTGCACACTTCTCCCTTAGGAGGGCACTCAGGATTTTTAAAAACTTACCACAGGGTTAAGAAGGATTTTTTTTGGGATGGCCTTAAATTAGTTATTCAAAAGTTTGCGGCGGAATGTTTGTTTTGCCAACAAAACAAAGTTGAAACAATTAAGACCCCAAGTCTATTATAACTTTTATCCATTCTAGGCCAATGTTGGGAGGAGGTTTCAATGGATTTTATCACAGGTTTACCCAAGTCCAAAGGAAAGAGTGTCATCATGGTGGTAGTTAACAGACTTATCAAGTATGCACACTTTTGTGCATTATCACATCCATTTAAAGCCAGTACAATTTCTATTGCATTTATGGAAACAATTCAAAATCTACATGAAAACCCAAAGATTATTGTAAGCGACAGAGATCCCATTTTCACTGGAAATTTTTGGACAAAATTATTTTCTTGTCTTGGTACCCAGTTAGCTCATAGCTCATCTTATCATCCTCAATCTGATGGGAAAACTGAGATAGTAAACAAATGTTTGGAAGGATATCTTCGTTGCTTTGTATATGATAAACAGACACAATGGGTCAAATGGTTGCCTCTAGTTGAATGTGGTATAACACTTCCTCCATACAACAACAAATCACCCCTTCATGGCACTTTATGGAATATCATCCACATCCAATCACTCATCTTTAAGAGAAAATTCTAAGGTTCAAGCAGTGGAACATCACATTGAGCATCAACAACAAGTTCTCCAACTCTTAAAGGATAACCTCACATTGGCGCAAAATAGAATGAAACAACAGGCAGATCAACATCGCAGTGAAATAAGTTTCGATGTAGGTGACTGGGTATTCCTATGGCTATAACCATATAAACAAATGTCCCTCAATTAAGCTAAGAAGGATAATAAATTATCACCAAAGTATTATGGTCCGTACAAGGTGTTGCAAAATATTGGTACTATGGCATACAAATTGGAGCTTCCTGCAGCTTTCTGAGTGCACCCAGTTTTCCATGTTTCATGTTTAAAGAAGGCTATAGGTGACAAGCTCCTAGTTCAAACAATATTGTTAGAACTTGACGAGGAAGGAAAAAATAATATTGGAACCAGAAGCAGTCACAGAAACAATAACTCGATAGTTACGAAATGGGTCAATTTCGAAGTATCTCATTAATTGGAAGAACTTATCTGCTGAAGATTCCACATGGGAGGATGAGAATTTTATACAGAACTACTCAAGCGTTGAGGACGATGCTTTTCGGAAGGAGAGGGGCATGTTAGGCCCCTATAACACTAGTGATTCCCTCATTACTATTGTCATTGTATCCCTTATTGTTATTATTGTGCCCCTATTGTCCCCATATTGTTATTAGTATGCCCCATAGAAACCCACTATTGCCATTTTTGTGCCCTTATGTTATTACTATTATGTCGGCTTGATTATATTATGACCCCTTACACTCATATATATAGAAGGGAGGTTTAGTCATTTGTATCATCTAAGAATTTTTCATTTGTGTAATGTAAAGGAGGTTTCCCCCTCGAAGAGGTTGAATTCTAAGGTGTTGATCTATCTTTTCTATCTTTTTGTGAGTTGGTTTCCTAACATGATGTATTTTTTCAATTCTTAGAATGCAACTAATATGATAAGCATCCTTTTCATTCAATTTTAACAATGAAAACCTTAGTTAGTAGGGATAGAGAAATTAGATTATTGTAATCAAAGAACAAAGAACACATATAATGCAATTTCCTTAAACTATTCCTATGAGCACACACAAACTCTTTAATGCACAATATAAGTTTTTCTTTTCAGTTCCCTTAATGTTGTGATGAACAAAAGCAAACTAATGCACATACAATCAATCAATCTTTTTGCAAGAACGAAGACTTTACGACAGTTCCATTTCGAAAGAAATGAAGACTTTTACGACACTTTCTTTTGAACAAAGATTAATTGACTATAAACTAACTTTGACAACAAATTGATAGTGATAAAGAAATCATTTAAGAAACACTAAATAGTCAAGGCCAAAGTAGGGCTAGTAAAGGAAACACAAATTGATTTTAGAGAGACAAGAATCATTGATCTTTCAGCAAGCAAAAACAGAAGGAAATTTGGGAAAAATCAAGTCAAAGGAGTGATTTTTAACCTAAGGAGGATCAATGCAACCTTGAGTGGGAGACAATGCACTTCAAAGCACTCTCCTCAAGCCAGGGGTGCTCTACAGTGCTCTGTCTCTTGACCGGACCTATGCTAGTGCCAGAGAAGCGATCATAAGGGCTTGCAAGCACAATTTTTACCAAAAAACACTTCAGAAAAGGTTGAAACAAGATCAATGGAAGCAAGTAAAGTCTACTAGGGTGTACTAGGATGAAGGTAAACTACCTAGAAAGATGATTGTTCCCCAGTGGAGTCACCAATTTGTTATGTGGAATTTTCCATCTACGGATAAACACAATTTCCCTAGGTGGGTAGCTACACCTAGAACACCATATTTAAAGCACTTAACCTTTTTCTATAGAAGATAAATAAGACAAGGGAGCTACTTGTTATCTTTCACTTCCCTTTGTCTCCTTTGTTTGGCTCCCATCGCTCCTTCTTGAACTTAATCTGCTTGACAAGTACCTGCAATCATAAACAGAGGACAAAAACCAATCAAAGCAAGAGATCTATCTACCATAAGCAAATGGAATTGTAAGCATTTACACATATAATCATCATACATAAAGACATGAATATGGGAAAAGGTGTAAATAGCTTGTTGTGGCCACAACCTTTTGGAGTGTTTTTGTTACTCCCTCTAGGGAACAGCTGTTGTTCCATAAAAGGAAAAACACCTTTTTGGAATGTTTTTGTTGTTTCCTCCAGGGAACAACACTTTTAGAGTTTTTTGTGGCCACAACCACCACCATATTAAAACCTGCTCTAGTGGCAAATTTGAATGGGTCCACTAGAAGTTTGATCTTTCATTTCTCCGAATGATCTGTTTTTATCCCAGGGACTTTAACTCTCTGTCAAGTCAAATCTTCAACTCTTAAGGGTAAGACCCCCCCCCCCCCCCCCGATTAAATCTCTGCGGAGTGATTCATTTATAACCCATTCTAGCCCTTCATTCATATCTTTCATCGGGACTTTTTCAATCCTCATAAACCTTCTATCGTACCTTTATTTCTATTATAATGCTTTTGTAATAGAAATACTTTGCAAGTGTATTTAACTTACCTTTTCCATGCTTTTTTGTCTTTATACATTTCTCGATGCCTGCCTTATTATAAATCGCAATTGGCGGGACCAGGGGTGACGTTGCATGTGACTACCTGCTGCGATGTGTGATTGTGACTTGATTTCATCGTAACCTTGGCTGAACTAGGGGTTGATTCTTTCACAGTTGTTCCTTTTAATTTTATAAAAGCTTTATTGAGGGCAAGATTTGTGTTTTTAGGCATTTCTATCATATTTTCATAAGCATAGATGATGTTCATTATTATTTTTGCAGGCGAGAACCAAGAGAAGAAAAGCAAGGTCGAAGATTGGATGCGTAAGCATCAAGAATGGCTTCAGGTAAAAGATGCATGAGCAAATCCGAAGAATATATATATGTAGGTGTACTCTATTTAATATCTAGCCTTAGGCGTTCACGGTCGGGTTTCCATATGTTACCTGTGTATTCCAAAAGTGATGATGTCCCAGGTTTCATCATGAGGAGATGACACGCAGTCATTCTCCTTTCCATTAGCATCCACTCATTCCCCCCCAAGAAATAGAACACTCCAGCAAATGTGACCTCAATGTGTCAGCGGTTTCAGCGACCGTTCTACGTCTATATATTGAAAAGGGGAGGAAGGTGGAAATTCGGGGGGGAAGATGGAGGGTCAGTATTTTCTGCATAAATATTACCTCCAGAGATGGGAGGAGGACTTTTTTTGCGCAGAATAGCTTTTGGATTTATTGTGCTAATAAACAAGACTGTTTGGGTCAAGAAGGAGCCTTTTTCTGATTTATCTTCCTTTTCTTTCATGTGTCTAGAATTAGGGTGTTGTTGCTGGCATAAATATAAATATTTTTTGTTTTTGTGTATGTTGATAACAGATAGTTCGTGACTGGTCTTGGTTATTCAAATGTAATTTGTTACCATGGTTAATTCATGAGCAGTTGTTGATTGAAAACCTTGTTAAACATCAGTTGCAAGTTTTAATTGTATGGAAATGAATGTGTATTCCTGTATGGGTAATACAGATTTAATACAACCTTGTTCATTTGTGAACCAGTAATTGATTCATTTGGACTTGGAATCTATATATGATGTTTAATATCCTTTTGTTATGCCCCTATAGGATAGATTAGAATAGTTAGGACTAGCATAAGTAGTTAGAGTCAGTATAGATAGGATCTGATACATATAGGCTAGTTGTTTCTTTTATTGATTTAATGGAAGTCTTCCTCCAGGGAGCAATCTTTTAACACTTATAACAATTTACGAGGTCCTTTAAAACCCATCAGAATTGGCCATTCCAAATGAAAGAAGATCTAATCGAGGTTTTTGATTGGCTTGGTTCCCTCTGTTGGCATAGCAAAAATTCACTGCGTCAACAAATTGGCGCTAGAAGGAGGGCCTGAACCGCCGTCCACAGCTTTTCAGGATTTCATCTATAAATGTCGCGCATGGATTCAAAAATATTAATGTAAGGATTGTAAAGGTTGAAAAGATCCTTCCGCACATTTGGAAGAGCCTCATTTTGAAGAAGCGGAGATCCCTCTAAGTCCTGTGTTTAGGTCACCCAAAGAAGAGAGGCTGTGGGAGTATCCTGTCACTTAGGAACAACTGGTCAGAGTACTTACTCGAGATTACTCTCATTCCCTCTCTCAACTCCCCATCTTTCACTATTTACCTCTGACAACTAAAAGAAGGCCAAGGATATTTACCATAAGCGAAGAGACATCTGCAGCCCCTTCTCTTGAAGATATTGTGCTAGAGTCCTTGCAAAGTATCGACACTCCTTGGGAAGAAATTCCTGAGGATTCCCCCTCTAAAGGTAATCCCTGGCTTGATTTGGAAAATCATAACAAATAACGCCTCGAAGAAACCTTCAACCAGAATCTCCCTATCCATAATATGGCTAATGTTCCTCTAGGTGGGAATCCGCCTCTATCGCCTCCTCCAGGTGGGAATCTGCCTCAACCGCCTCCTCCGGGTGGGAATCAACCCCCACCTCCTTCGGAAGCACTCCCTCCCTGGCTCGCTCAGGATGTCGTAGTGATACCTAGGCAGCAGCATGCCTTACCCAAGAATGCAGAAAGAGTATTGCCTAAATTCGACCCTGAGTGGGGAGACACTACTAATAACCATATTCACTCTTTCTTACTAGACGTGCGCACGTTGGGGGTAGTCAATGAAGATGTAGTATGTTGCTTATTCCCTTTTACTCTGATTGGTGCAGCCTCCACATGGTACTTTATCTTGAGAATAGGATCGATCACCTCATGGGGTGCCTTTCAACAGGCCTTTTTAGACAAGTTTGGTAATGACAAAACACCTGCGACCTTAGTTTTAGAACTATCCCGTTGGAAAATGGAGACCAAAGAGAAGGTTAAGGATTTTAACATTTGGTTCAACACTTTGCTCAACAGAATCCCGGCTAATGCTAGACCTACTGATGAGGTGCTCATGGAATTCTACATCACTGCTCCCTATCCCTTCCGCGATGTGGGTTAAAAGGAGTAATGCACAAACCTTACAGGGTGCTATTAATGAAGTGATAAAAGTCGAGAATAAAATGATCAGTCTCACAACATGTCATCATACGACCAAAGAAAATAAAGCCTCTCAGTCATCTAAGAAGAATAATGGGAGTAGTAACAAAGTGGCTAAGATCAAGGAAAAGGACACCACAGATGTGGAAAGTTTGCATCGGATCATTCAAAAAATTGATGAACACAGTGATCGATATGAAAAGGAATTCTGGAGAAAGTACAAGTGGGAATGGAGGAGATTATACCAACAGAAAACCCTTCAAACCTTTCTATCATAAGAAGACAAAAGGCGGTCATGGTCGACTTGCGTTTCTTGCTCCACCCAACGAAGGGAATTTAAATATAGAAGAGCTGACTCTTATCAAATTGCTCCTTACAAAAGAAGAACCTATAATGGAGTTGGAGCCAGAACAAGAAAATGAGGAAGAATGCCAAGTAGAAGAGCCCTTGGATGAGGAATCTCAAATCAATGTACTGTGGGATTTCTATACAAATGAGAATGGTGACGACGAAGGAGATAATATGGCAAAAATACACACTAATGAAATCCACACACAAAGTAAAGGGCGACTTGCGGGCATGATGAAGCCTGTAGACCAGACAAAGAAAGATGTTTGCCCTTTGAAGGCATCCGCTCCCAAAGTTCCTATTGAGAAGGTATACCTAGTGGTGATTCCAAGAGTACTCCAGTTGTGAACTATCCACAAAAAGATAATACATCTCCAAATGCAATGAAGGCAACTAAAAATGGTAAATTCCCACCTAATAATGGAAAACAAGTATGTTTACTCTGCCCTACCTTGTTTATAACATTTATTACAACATTGTGGATGATCTTAAGAAATCTCGAGCTAATATCACATACTTCGATTTGCTAAAGTTAACGCAGCAAAGAGATTTGCTTTTGAAAGCTATGAATGAACAAAATTGCAAATCTCCCACCAATCCAAGTATCCAAACCAAGAAGTTGGCATCCAGACTTGTCAGTATCACATTTGAAATCTTCCACATGAACATATACAATTTCTTGGTAGATTCTAGTGCCTCGTCCACTGTTATGCCTTATGTTGTTGCTAAAAGACTTCATGCAATACCTGAGAAAACTAGAACTCGAATTATGCAACTGGATAGAACGAATGTAAAAGTAATTGGAGAATTGAAAGATGTGCTAATTTGGATGGTTGCTAAACCACATTACACACAAGTCATTGACATAGTGGTAGTCGACATACACGAGGCATATGGAATGTTGCTTAGTAGGGACTGGTTAGCAAAACTAAATGGATATTTATCAACTGATTGGTCCCATCTCTTGTTGCCTTAAAAGGGAAAAGGTGATATGCTAAGAGTTGATCGAGAAAGATACATGAAGTATGTAGTGACAAAACTAAACGACCCCAATGAACCTGTAATGTTTACCAATTCTATCCTTGGGAATTATAGCTTCAACATTTGTGCCATGGAAACCTATTTTGGAGAATTCCATGCAGAGATAGTTGAAGAAACTACAATGAACACACAGTTGGAAGCTCTCCCCTATAGTCCAACTAATGAACTATCCTGTATTATAGTAGATGATAGGACTAATTTCGTAGGAAGCAAGTCATTTGATGTAACATTAGATTCTATATTTTGGACACTCTACTTTGATGGCTCTAATTGCCTTGAAGGTGCATGTGCTGGGAGCATTCTCATTGACTTGCAAGGGAACCAAAATCTAATGGCTAGCCAGTTGGAGTTCACGTGCACCAACAACACGAAAAAATACAAAGGCTTGCTGCAAGGCTTGAAATAAGCCATTGATATGAAGGTAAAAAATCTTAAAATTTTTGGTGACTCATAGATAATTGTGGACCAGGTAAGGAAAAGGATACATTGCAATTCGCCACACCTAGTAAGATACCAACATGAGGTATGGAGCTTAATTGACAATTTTGCTTCTTTCAATATCACATACATGCCTCGAGGGAAAAACCGAGATGCCGATTTGATGGTTGGTATGGCTGCGAAACTTTTGCCTGATATTAGAGTAAACAAGAATAAATATTATGTTGAATTGATTTTTAGACCATCCATGCCTGATAACATCTCGAATTGGCAGGTGTTCGAAGGTGATGAGCAAATCCTTGAGTTCCTGCATTGCGAAAAAACTTCAAAAATGTAGTCATTGATGAAAAAGAGCATGACAAACTTATGAATGGGAGTGAAGATGAGGAAAATGATCAGCCCAATATAATCCCCAAGTCAGTGGTCAAGATCGAGCACTTTTATGACCTGCATGATAAATTTAAGAAGCCGAATAACTGAAAAATGCATAGCTCATCCATGAAGTATGAGTCGGTTAACCTTGGAACCGAAGAAGACCCAAAAAATGTTAATTTGGGATTGGGATGCTCTCCACAAGAAAAGGATGCATTTGTTAAGCCGTTTAAAGAGTATAAGGATGTCTTTTCATGGACATATGTCGACTTAAAAACCTTCGATATCGGCGTTATGTAGCATGTAATTCCTTTGGAAAAGGATGTCAAGCCCTACCAACAAAAGCTTCGCAAGATGCATCCAAGCCTGGAACCGTTAGTGAAGAAAGAATTAAACAAAATGCTGGATGCCAAAATCATATTTCCTGTCAGGTACACTCGTTGGGTAGCCAATCCCATGCCAGTAAGAAAGAAAAATGGAGACATCAGGTTATGTATCGATTTCAGAAACCTGAACAAAGCATATCAGAAAGATAACTATCCTGTCCCTTCCATGTAACACATTATTCAATGCATTTCTGTGTCTGAAATGTTGTCCCTACTGGATGGGTTTTCGAGATATAATCCATTGTTGGTGGCGAATGGAGATTAGCATAAGACAACCTTCAACACTAAATGGGGCACTTACGCATATCGCAAAATGTCGTTTGGACTTATTAATGCGGCGCCACATTTCAAAGAGCTATGGACATAGCTTTTCGAGGATTGATTAACAAATCAGTGGTGGTTTACATGGAAAACATTACTGTGTATTATTATCACAAAAGGGATCATATTTATCACCTAAAATAGATTTTCGAAATATGTGAAATATACGGAATATCATTGAATCCCAAGAAGAGCGTTTTTGCAATTATAGAAGGGAAGACACTAGGTCATATCATCTCCAAGTAAGGAATTATTATCGATCCTAAAAGAATAGAGACCATCATGAGAATACAACCTCCTGCAAATAAAAGAGCAATGCATTCTTTTTTCAGTAAGATTAATTTCGTCAAGAAATTTGTTTCAGGCTTCGCAGAAATAGTGCGTCCCATTCAGTTGATGATGAAGAAAGACATCATGTATAGGTGGAGCGATGAAGCTAATAAATCATTTTAGCGAATTAAGGAAGCCATCGCATAAGCTCCTGCGTTGGTTAGCCCCAATTTTGATAAGGAATTCCTTTTGTACACTTTCGCTTTTGATGTTTCATATGTCGCAATCCTCACCTAAAAAAATGATGACAGAAACGAGCTTTAATCTTCAAGGGGCAGAACTAAACTACCCAGACGTGGAGAAACAAGGTTTTGTGGTTTTTAAAGCCATGAAACATTTCCGCCCTTATTTATTTTTAGGACTAAAGTAATCGTTCCCCACCCTACTGTAAGAACCCTCTTCATGCAAAAGGAAATGGGGGAATAGATAGGGAATTGGATAATTGCTCTTCAATAATATGACCTCAAGATTAAATTGGCAAAGATAGTTAGAGTGCAGGGATTGTGTAAGCTTGCGGCAGAAGCTTTGGCAGATAAAGAAGGGACGTCGGAAGAACAAGAAGCGCAGAGCATGCGGGACGTGCAATTAGAATTCAAGGAGGAGACCGGATGGATTAACGAAATGCTGATGTGTGAGTGCAAAACATTAGAAGTCCCTTTGGACCCTGAGTCTTGGTATTACAACATACGCTTTTATCTAACATGGGAATCATGTCCTGAGCACATGGATGCATCACAAAGGAGAGCGCTCAGATTAAAATCTAATCAGTATCACTTGGCCAATGACACATTATACAAAAAAAATTATGATGGAGTTTGGCTAAGGTGTTTGGAAAAGGATGACATTGATCATGTCTTGAAAGAAATGCACGACGGCCTAGCAGGGGGTCATTATGGCGAACAGACCACTGCTCACAAAATATTAAGAGCTGGGTATTATTGACCTACAGTGTTCAAAGACTCGCATGCCTACGGTCTGAAGTGCAAGGTGTGTCAAACTGCTGCAGGGCAAGAAAGAAAGCTAGTCATTCCCCTTAGGCTTGTTATGATTTATCACCCATTCCAGCAATGGGGCCTAGATGTCATAGGTGAGATCACTCTGAACACTTCACAACAACATAAGTATATACTCATGGCAACCGATTACTTCACCATATGGACTGAAGCCATCCTGCTTTGGAAGGTTAATGAAGACGAGGTAATTTCTTCTATTGAGAAATTTATTATCAACAGTTTTGGCATCCCTGATGCTCTCATATTTGATAATGCTTCTTATTTTTCATCACTAAAATTGACTAAATTTGCTACAGATAAATCAATTCGCATAAGGTATGCATCAAACTATTACCCCCAGGGAAATGGAGTTGCAGAGTCCTCAAACAAAAACCTCATCTGCCTAATCCGTAAATCTATCACCGACAACCAGAGGAATTGGCACAACACTCTAACAAATGCCCTTTGGGCCGATAGAGTCACCACAAAAGTAGCATTAGGGAATTCCCCATACTTCCTCGTCTATGGACAGGAAGCGATTTTACCTCCCAATGTTACCCTTCCCTCTTTATAGCTCTCCCAAGCATCGAGAGGGACCCCTTCAGCCTTACTTCAAAAAAGAATCAACCAACTAGTGAGGTTGGAGGATTTGAGATAAAATGCTAGAAACAAGTTCAAGAATCACCAAATGATTGTGAAGAGATGGTTTGATCGCCATCAGGCAGGAAATAAAGATTATCAGGTCAAAGAGCTAGTCTTGAAATGGGACAAGCTGAGTGAGCTGAAAGGTAAGCACACGAAATTCCAACAGTTATGGCTGGGCCCATTCCAAGTTGAGGAAAAACTTGGTCAAGGAACCTACAGATTAAAAAATTTATAGGGAGAAACCGAAAAACTCCCTATTAATGGCCAACATCTTAAGAGATACTTCCAGTAGCCACCACATGGTGGTTACCTCTTGAGTAGGTTAAGATTCATTTTATTTGTTGTTAGCTTAGTTATGTTTTTCTTTCCTTTTTTATGTTTTGTTTTATGCAAAAGTTTATCTTCCTTCTGTTTTGAATTCCAATCCTTTTCAGCCAATCAATTTCGGTCTTTCAGTCTCATTTTCACCTTTTATAACTCTCTTCCGATCGCCCTCATTCGCTACCGTCAGCTTTCGCTTCCCTCATTAACCTATTGATGAGTCTGCAGATCCTAAATTCATTATTACCTCACAAGATTGAACGAACCTTCGATGAGCCCATGAGAACTGGAAAATCAACGGCAAAATTCGAATCGAAACCACTTATTGGCATATGTTGGGAACTAGGTAGGCTCTGTTGATAATCTAGATACCTAAAGCATGTAGGGACATCTTTATAAAATGAAAAAATGTGTAACCACGATTGGACTGGCATGGGGAAACACTGCATTTTTAAAATCCCACCCAGACCTAGCCTATACTTGCCTATAAGGTTTTCAATTATTCTCCATTGGTTCCACCCACCACACTAAAATTTCCAATATTCATCTACAAGTAAACCTCCTTTCATGGGCTAAGCTCGTTGTCATATATCTTGTGGAAAACTTAAGTGTGCTCTAGTCCTTGTGCCTGAAACTGGAAGGACTTATTTAAAAGAAAATGAAATGTCGAGTCCTTATGCCAATATAGAAGGACAGGTTGTTTGGGAAGCTGGTTGGAGTAGGGATTGTTTCTATACTTAGAGTATCGGTTGGCACAACAAGCCCAACCTTTCTTAAGTGGTTTAAAAATATGGCATGATCCATGACTGCGCCCCATTCAATCATACGAAAGTATAGCACTAATTTTTTTTTTTACATAAAGTGCAGATAGAAATATCTACATATATTCATCAAGCTTGATGTGTGATAAAGAGTTGAGGTACACACCTAAATAGGTATTGACAAACAAGTGACGGCCCCGAAAGGATTTGAAAGCAGAAAACAGGTAAAGGAAGGTCAATAAATCCCCTAATACTACCATTGGAGAATCCATGTCAAAACCCTATTAGTAAGTAGAAACTATTTGTCTTTATCTCGCCTTAAGTGACTAATGCTGAAGTGGAACCCATGTTTGTTCGTCTATACAGTTTGCATTTCGAGTTTATCTTAACACCCTGATGTTCTACGAATCAAAGTTTATTTGGTAATAGAGATAACTGGTTCACCCAGTGGTTCGTCATTTTGTTGTGGCCACAACCTTTTGGAGTGCTTTTGTTGTTCCCTTCAAGGAACAATTGTTGTTCCCTAAAAGGAACAACACCTTTTTGGAATGTTTTTTCTATTCCCTCCAAGGAACAACAATTTTAGAGTTTGTTGTGGCCATAACCACCACCCTATTAAAACCTACTCTGGTGGCAAATTTGAATGGGTCCCCTAGAAGTTTGATCTTTGATTTCTCCGAATGATAACTCTTTAAATGATCTATTTTTATCCCAGGGATTTTAACTCTCTGCCAAGTTAAATCTTCAACTCTTAAGGGTTAAGATCCCCCCCTAATTAAATATCTGCGGCGTGATTCATTTATAACCCAATCTAGCCCTTCATTCATATCTTTCATTGGGACTTTTTCAATCCTCATAAACCTTCTATCACGCCTTTATTTCTATTATAACGCTTTTGTAATAGAAATACTTTGAAAGCGTATTTAACTTACCGCTTCCGCGCTTTTTTGGTCTTTATACATTTCTCGATGCCTGCCTTATCGTAAATCGTAATCAGCAGGACTAGGGGTGATGTTTTATGTGATTTCCTGTTGCAATGTGTGATTGCGAGTTGATCACACCACAACATTGGCTGAACTAGGGGATGATTCTTTCACACTTGCTCCTTTTGATTTTATAAAAGCTTTATTGAGGGCAAGATTTGTGTTTTTAGGCATTTCTATCATATTTTCATAAGCATAGCTGATGTTGATTGTTTCTGCAGGAAAGAACCAAGAGAAGACAAGCGAGGTCAAAGAGCAGATGCGTAAGCATCAAGAATGGTTTCAGGTAAAAGATGCATGAGCGGATCTGAAGAATATATATATGTAGGTTGACTCTATTTAATATCCAGCCTTAGGCATTCACGGTTGGGTTTCCATGTGTTACCTGTGTATTCTGAAAGTGATGTTGTCCCAAGTTTCGTCATGAAGAGATGGCATGCAATCATACTCGTTTCCATCGACATCCATTCATTCCCCCCCCCAGGAAATAGAATGCTCTAGCAAATGTGACCTCGACATGTCAGCGGTTTCACTGACCGTTCTACGTCTGTATATTTTGATTTGTATATTGAAAAGGGGAGGAAGGTGGAAAGTCGGGGGGGAAGACAGAGGGTCAATCTTTTCTGCATAAACATTACCTCCATAGTTGGGAGGAGGACTTTTTTTTGGGCAAAACATCTTTTGGATTTATTGTGGTAATAAACAAGACTGTTTGGGTCAAGAAGGAGCCTTTTTCTAATTTATCTTCCTTTTCTTTCATGTGTTTAGAATCAGGGTGTTGTTGCTGGCATAAATATAAATATGTTTTGTTTTTGTGTATGTTGATAACAAATAGTTCGTGACTGGTGTTGGTTATTCAAATATAATTTGTTACCATGGTTAATTCATGAGCAGTCGCTGATTCAAAACCTTGTTAAACATCAGTTGCAAGTTTTATTTGTATGGAAAGGAATGTGTATTCCTGTATGAGTAATTAGATTGCAATTAAGATTTAATACAACCTTGTTCATCTATGAACCAGTAATTGATTCATTTGGACTTGGAATCTATATATGATGTTTAATCTCCTTTTGTTATGCTCCTACAAGATAGATTAGAATAGTTAGGACTAGCATAAGTAGTTAGAGTCAGTATAGATAGGATCTGATACATATAGGTTAGCTGTTTCTTTTGTTGACTTAGTGGAAGTCTTCCTTCGGGGAGCAATATTTCAACACCTATAATAGTTTACAGGGTCCTTTAAAACCCGTAGGAACTAGCCATTCCAAACGAAAGCGGATCTAATCGGGGTCTATGATCGGGTTGGTTCCCTTTGTTGGCATAGCAAAAATTCGTCGCGTCAACATAGATTTATTAAGTAGAAGGAATAATTACAACCATGAAGTCTAATCCATTGCCACTCTTCTAGCTAAGGTTCCAACCAACATCACATCAAAAGCACAACACTTCGACAGCATAACAATACTTGCTTACAATCTCAAACCTCACACCAACAATATCTCCTCATAAATTCTCAAATTCCATCCCCTGATCACTTAGATGAGTGCTCAATTTATAGGAAAATAATGGTGGTTTGGTCATAAATGAGGGTATTGAATGGCCTTCCAAACCTATAGTTAGTTTCCATGGAGGAAGGGATGAGAGGGTAGGAGGTTACTTAACTCATTCCCTATCCAATTTCGAGCTCATAGGAGATGATAAGTGTGGGAATCTTCTAGATGGCTCCAGAAGATAAGAATATTCCCATAACCCTATGATGATTTCGCTCAATATCGCCCATCGCAGGTCAAAGTGGGCCTAAGTGCTCTGCAAAGCACCTTGACATGGGCCTACCTGCACTGAAGCACACTTACCCCTGACCAAGGATGCGTTGGTCCCTTAAGGAGGCATTTCTGGAGGGCTTCAGGCCAAGAAAATCTCAGGGAAGTAGGCATTCAAAGTGTTGATTTGTCTAGGGCATGTAGCAACTGAATTATGGTTTGATGAGCCCTAAAAGCACTAATCTGAATGATGGGAGTGATGTGCCCAAATGGATCTGTAACAATATGATATAAGGTATGTCTAATTTCTCTCTAGATTTTGACTTCTGTGAACATTTATTATATGGGAAGTAGAATCAGGTGAGATTCTCCTCTAGTGCTAAGAGGGAAAAGGGAATACCACAACTAGTGCTTAGTGATGTGTTTGTACCTATGCCAGTTCCATCACTAGGTAAATTTGTGTACTACGTCTCATTTATAGATGACTTCTCGAGGAATACATGGATATATTTCCTCAAGAAGAAATCTAAAGTCTACAAATTTAAAGAATTTAAGGCTTTAATGGAGAATCAGACAGAGAAGAAAATAAAGGTGTTGAGGACGGATAATGGTGGAGAGTTTTGTGGTAAATAATTTGAATATTTTTGTAAGGAGTGTGGTATAGTACAACAAAACACTACCCCGTACACACCTCAATATAATGGAGTTATGGAAAGGATGAATAGGACATTGGTGGAAAAATAAAGGAGTGTGCTCAGTGGTGTTGGGTTAGGACAAGAATTAATTTAGGTGGATATTGGTGGCCACCTACTATTCGACCTAGACCTCTAGTTGGTTTCATCAGTTTCCTTGTTTATAGCAACATTTACTATTTTTAGCAGTTTTTCGGGTCCTGAACTTTGAGAGTAATTTTGACCCCTAAACAACATTTTTTTGAGGTCCACAACAAGCCCATAACTGCGTCAAATCCTGTAGTAGTCGGAGAGATATTTCCAACAAGGTATCGTACACACCAAATAAAGGTAATATGACCAAGTTACGACCCTAGGAAGTTGGCTTCCTAACTAACCCCAATGGGGCCCACAAACTCTAGGTGTTCCATCTCTTGGGGTTAGGGTTTTGATTGTTTAGGGTTTTCCCTTGTTGTTCAATAATAAAAAGGCCCTTGAGCCTCATTGTAACATAGTTCATAGCCATGTAGCCACCACATCTCTTATCAGGGATAAGCTACCATCGCCCAAGCTAGTTTATTTCCATTTCTGTATGTAAGCATATTTCAGTTCTTTAATATTAATGAAATGAAGTTTTATTTATGATGCATCTCTATGTTTATGTGTATATCTGTATTTTTTTGTGTTCTTGCATAAGACCGAATAAATAATTATGGGCAAAGGCCATGGATACTACATGTTACTTGGTTGGATGATAAGACTCCACAAAAGGTATGGACTGGTAAGAAACCATTTCTCACACATCTTAGGGTATTTGGTTGTGATGCATACGTGCATGTTTCAAAGGAAAAATGAACTCAGTTGGATAGAAAATATGAAAAGTGCATCTTTATTGGTTATAAATATGGTTTAAAAGGTTTAAAGCTTTGGAACCTAGAAACAAACAAGGTTGTGTACAATTGAGGTGTGGTATTTACAGAAGTAAACAACATTGTCAAACAAGAATTCCTACCAAGGGAGAAACAACTAGAGAAGATAGATTTTGAACTAAAGGAAGATGATTCAGACTCTACAAAAGAATAATAATGATAATAAGAAGAACCACATAATCCAGTTTTGAGGACATCAATCCAAGAAAGAAGGCAACCAACAAGGTATACTCCACCTAATTTTTGTTCAAATTTTTCTTTGTTTATTACTGATGATGATCTCAGAAATATTACGAAGGAAGTGGATTTAGAGGATGGAAAAATCTAGAAAAAGCCCATGGTTTAAGAAATGGAGCCATTGGACAAAAATGAGGCTTGAGATATAGTGGAGTTGTCGGTTGGAAAAAAACCCATTGGCGGAAAATTGGTGCTCAAGAAGAAGTTGAATGAAAAAGGCAATGTGAGAACTACAAAGCTATGTTATTAGAAAAAGGTTATTCCCATGTGTAGGGAATTGATTTTGGTGTTATTTTTTCTCTCATTGCAAAGTTAGCTTCTATTAGATTTCTTTTAATTGTTGTTATTTCTTTTGATGAGGTAGAACAAATGGATGTGAAGACAACATTCCTACATGGGGACTTGGAAGAAGAGATCAATATGAAGCAACCATAAGGCTTTGAAGTGAAGGGTAAGAAAATGTTAGTATGTAGGATGAAAAAGTCCTTGTATGGGTTGAAGCAATAACCAAGGATGTGGTATCAAAAAATTGATACATATATACAAGGACTTGGCTTCATAAAGAGCAAAGCAAACCACCGTGTGTATTTTAAACTAGTTGATGATCATCTTATTTATTTATTCTTGCATGTAGATGATATGTTATTGATTGGAAATAGCAGGAAAATCACATAGGAATTGAAACTTGGTTTTCTTCTAAATTTGATATGACGGATATTAGTGTTGCAAATTTCATTATGGGTATGGAAATTAAAAGAGACTGGGAAAAGAGGAAACTCTAAAATCAAAGGAAGTATATCGAGACAGCATTGCATAGATTTAATATGCAAGAAATTAAACTAGTGAAGTTCCCTATTCTTGTAGGTGTAATGTTATCAATAGATCAAAGTCTGAAGATATAGGAAGGGGAAGAGAATATGTCACGTGTTCCAAATGCTAGTGCAGTTGGAAGTTTGATGTACATGATGGTATGTACAAGACCAAATATTGCACATGTAGTGGGAGCATTGAGTAAGTATATGTCAAATCCATGGAAGGAGCATTGGAAAATAGTTTAGAGGGTTTTCAGGTATCTTCTTGGCACTACTGATTATGGATTGTGCTATCAAGGAAGAGCACGATTGGACAAAGTGTTGGGCATACATGGATTTGTTGATTCATATTGGGCTAGTGATCTAGATAGTAGAAGATCTACAAGTGGGTATGTGTTTAATCTATTTGGAGGAGCTATCAGTTGGATGAGGAAGAGACATTATGTAGTGGCACTTTCAATTACAAAATTTGAATACATGGAAACCACTCATGCAAGCAAACCCAGGAAAGCCAACAAGTTCTTTTTCATTATGTTTTATGTACAATATGTTTCAATACAATATACATTTTGTGGCATATGAACTGCCAATCAAACCATAGTTCCGTAAATGAAACTACAAAACCATCATGTGCCACAAACTACTTTCAACAAAATTGTGGGCCAAAAATTGCCAAAAATTGATGCAAAAAAGCCACCAATTTTTTTTTGGGCGCTGCCCTAAATCCCATGCAAGGGGGCTCCTGCTCTCTTCATACCCCCCAACCAAGTGGGGTTGAATAACCCCCTCTATATCCCCCCTTTGTTCATGGTTCATATAAGTCATGCAAATAATATAACACATACCCAATAATTCATAGAGTGCAAGGTTCACAATTTGCTCCATAATTGCCTCAAATTCTTTCTGTCATGCTCCACAACTCCATGTTATTTTCACTAGTCTTCAATGCTCCAAAGAAAAACAACCAACCAACAAAGAAGAAATAAAGGAGAACCTAATAAAGAAGAACCCCACTCACTTCTATGTTGTGCATACATATACCTTCCTCTGTGTCCCTTCATTTTCTTAAGGAGTGTGGTATATCTCCTGGATTCTCCTCCTACAAGGGAAATTGGCATTGCCTTATGCTTCCATCACCCCAGTCCAATCACATAACTAACCGCCGACAAGTCAACTCTTCCCTAATCACATCATATACAAAATTTGTCAATTCATGACTTCAATTGGCCTGCAACTAATCTCAATTTAATTTTTCCAACTTCAATATTTATTTTGATGTGTTCATAGCCTTTCAAGGCACTCAAGCTCACCTCCCCCTCATACCATGGATTTGTGTGTCCCTTCCTTCATGCCATAATCAAAATTTTATATTTTAATCCTAGCCATGGCTTTCATGATAGCATACACAATTATAATTAATTTTACAAAAACAAGGAGAGGAGGGGATGTTACAAAAGGCCAAGTGATGTGGAGCTTAAGCCTAGAGAGATAACATGTTATTAAAATAAGCCTAAATAAAAAATACATTTGTTTCATTCTATGTCCATAAAGTGACTGCCTTGAGTGCCACTTATAAAAAAAGGACACATACAGATAAAAGTGAAAGTTTTAGTGCATTCCATTTCATCATTCTAACATGTCAGCTAGTGATATACTCGTTGGAGGGGGAGAAAGATGTGAGCTTGTGACATGATTACCCTATTGATCTAAGGTGTATTTGGGGTAAGGAGATAGGTGTCCTCAGTGTGAGACCTATAGGGTACATAGAGACTCTTGAATGTAGTTAGAACTCCTGAAAACCATAGGGCATTATGACTCCCTAACAGGTCTAAGTTGGAATCCCTGGAATGATAATTGCACAACTTGATAAATTTGGGTATAGAGAAGGACTTGCTTTACATTAGGATATGTAGACCAATGAGGGACAAGAGAATGTATGTTGGAGACCACTGGAGTCAAGTACCATGGAATGTTACCTTTTTGAGTAGTTTATGGACCTTAGTGGCTTTTAGAAGCATTTACCTTAGTCGAGTCATAGCCAAAACATAGAGGTGACTCATTTTTGAGAAGTTATGAGCATTGTGGTCTATGGTTGGGTGTAATATCTAAGGTTTGCAACTAGATGATGCTGATGTGATAAATTTACAAAAACCCAAATAACCTAATAACTAGGACTAAAAAATAACTAAATTTATTTGTTTGATATATGAAATAAAAATAAACAAAAAAAAATCTTATAATATAAATTATTAGTATATTTCCACCATATTTATATTAATAAATTAAACAACTATTGTAAAACAAATCCCTATCGTATTTTGTCATCAGCTCCATCCCAATTTTACACGTAATGCGAGCAAACATTGAAAATATGTGAAAGGCAAGAATGGGTCATGATATCTATGCCCAGGAAACTTTGCAATCTTACGCATTAATTTTATTTACATATTTCAAGTATTTGAAGGTCCCACATATCGCTTTTAATTCAATTTAGTGTTGCGATGGTATCTCACGATATCGTCCAAATAAAGTAACTCGTTCAACGAAGCTGTTACACGCTTATCGTCTGATTAAAGTTACATTTTCGAAGTATTGAATTATTCTTGAAAACGATTATATTCAATTCTTAAAGCGAAAGGTTAGATTTAAGTAAAGCCTCTCAAGTTTCAACGATGCAATTCCCAAGTATATATTCGGCTACGCTTTCGAATATTCTTTAAGCTAAATCTATTTATTGATTTATTTTTATTCTTTTATTCTACGATAGTGACTTCATGATTTCTATAATGGTTCGAATATAACAATTTAATTTATCTTTTAACATTTACAATGCTTTCCTAGTTTAAAAAAAAATTGGATTGTGTTAGATGGTATATGCCATATAATTCTTTAATAAATTTAGGTTGGATGGCCAAATTTATTTAAAAATATATTTTTAGAAAACATATTTTTTTAAAATTTAATTTTTATGGACACTATGAGGTAATGGTTAAATATATGGTTAGTTTTTTGCCCCTAACACATAAGTAATATCTCTTTCTCTAACACAAGTTCAAGTCTAAAGCCTAAAATTATTATAACATTTATTAAAAAAAAACAAACTATTGCATCGGAATGATAAAGATCTCTCAAAATTTTAAAAAATCTAATTGTATTTAGTGAGATTTTTTGGAAGTTCTTCAAATAGGTTTGTCGGGTCTAATTTTTTTAAAATCCAACAAGAATTTATTGAAATCACAATTTGGATAGGTAACCCCCACACAACAAACTACCCTAATTTTTTTCAGATGTTGAATATATATACAATAAAAAACTAATTTAAATAACACAAATTAAATTTTCGCACCATCTAAAAAATCACACTAAAAACAACTC
>APFE030069948.1:75893-109724 GCA_000404065.3 Pinus taeda | reverse complement strand
AAGAAATAAAATTCTTACCGAGATCATAAAGTTATTAATCCACGTTGTGATTTTTGTATTATTTCATGCTCATTAGAAAGAAGGCTAGGAAGTGAATAAACTTCCTAGGCTTAGGGTGGCTCGGGTGCAATTGAACTAGTAACACATAAGGAAGATCAGAAAAATAAAAAAAATAGAAATATTAAAAAATGATTTAATTTTTGAAATAAGATTATATAGTAGTTAGTATTTGTGATTTAGTTTAAATATAGTTGAATGAAAAAAAATAATAAAGACAAATATTTTGTTACAAAAATAAGACAATTAATAAAATATTGTATTATCGAATTTTATCATAAAAAATTTGAAATAATAGTGTTTATATTAAAGTACATATAATGTTTTATTTTATTAATATATATAATTTATTTATAATTAATTTATTAAAATATCTTTTTTAATATAAGTAATAAAGGATTTTAAAATTGAAAATAGTGTAAAAATTATAAAATAATGAAAAATGAAATAAAAAATTAAAAAAAGTTAAATAAAAAGAAAATAAACAAAACATAAAAAATTAGTGATAATAGGATGGAGGTTATAAACAACTCATAATAAAACTTCAAGCCAAATCACTTTACAAAAAAATTTAATAAAATTTTACAATAATAATAATAAAAAAAATTCTTAATATTAAACTATGAATAAACCTAATAAATTTTTAGTAAAAAAAACTAATACCCAGTTAAAAAAACTAAACTAAAACTAGTATAATAAAATCAATAATAAGTAACTTTGTAATAAGGAGCTTTGTCTCTCATAAAGTAAGAGCTCAAATTAGTAATGCCTCATGGAAATTTAAATTCTAGATTATCCATGAATGAGGGTGACTAATGGTTTTCCTTCGAGAGTTTGTATAAGTCAAGTGAACTGTCGATTTAAATGTTACGAAACATATACAGGACAACGTATGTTAAAGATTAATAGGAAACATCTGTAAGAAGGTTGCATTTCATACGAAAAACGTCATGCACCCTTTTTCCACTTTTGTTATCCACCCTTTAAAAAAAGGGTGGATATTACTTTATTATGTATATTCATTTTTAGTTATGGTTTTATAAACCTAAGTAAACCATTGAAAATATAATAATTGACTATTTCATTTATAAAAAGGATTTTAAAATGAGAAAAATATATTTTGTAAATAATGAAGGCATGAAGGATGCAATGTGTGGATTGATGAAAAGAATAGTGTGTAAAAATAACAGATATTTAATAAACTTATTTATTTTTATTTATTTTTTAATAGTAATTTATTTAATTTTTAATTGAAAAAAGTATAAAGAGAGATTTAATAAAAAGTTATGAGAAACATTATATTTATTTATAAAATGAGTTTTAAAATTGTGAAAAATAGATTTAATATATTATAAGTATTGTGGAGGTTAAGAATATGCAATTTGTGAGGAGTAAATACAAATATCTTGTAAAAATATGAGATATGTAGTAAAAATGAGGCCTTTTAATTGGAAACATATAATCAAAAAAAATGTTCAACAATTTTTTTTGTGCACACATTTATTAATATAGTCAAATTATTAATAGTAAAACCTTAATTATGATCTCACGATATAGATATTAACAATGAATTTACATTATTTAAAACTATACCATTTAACAAATTCACATCAACTTTGTCATTTAAATAGTACATAATTTATACTATTATAATTTAACCATAATTTTAAACTCCATAATATAAATATTTGCAATAAATTTATATTGTTTATAAACACACACAACCTACTTTATCATTCAAATAATACATGATTTGTTGCTTTCAAAACTAGGAACATTTATGTTTTACCATTAAATTTTCCTCCCATCAACACATGTCTAAATAATTCAAAAAATTAATTTCTCATACCAATCTAAACCATTCGAAAACTATTTTTTTGGGGAACATTTACATTTTATCATCACAATGGTGAAGTTTTCCTCCCATCAATACATATCTAAATATTTCAAAAACTAATTTCTCATACTGATCTTAATTTATTAATTCAAAAACTATTTTATTTTTTTAATTTGATGTGAACATGTTCTCAGTGTTGTAGGTTTTCTCTTTAAGATAGATTTATGCTTCCAAGAACATATAGAAGTTTTATATCTTAAATATATTCTTAAATTTGATTTCTCTTCTTAATATATTCTTAAATTTGATTTCTCTTCTTAATATTGGTATAGAGTTTCATTCGCGGTTATTACTTTGCGGCTGCTTGAACTCGAGACATTTTAACTACTATTTATACACAGGATTTGCAATAACCATGCTGCCCTAATTTCATATGATATTCGTATCATTGTTATATGATATTCGTATCATTGTTATAGTCCAAGCCTTTGCTATACTCGTAGTTAATTTCCTTTAATATACGGAATTATGTGTTTAGAATTTGAGGTGACTCGAACCTACAACCTTTTGGATGAGAGTGAAACATGTTACCATTGCAACAATGATCCTCCTTTCCAAGTCACACTTCGGTATAGAACATGGGTGGAGCTTATGGTATGTGTATCACATATGGCGAATCATTCTAACTGGACAGTGTGACTGGGTCAAAGATGGATGGTTTAGATGGTTCAAGCTCCTTTCGTGGTTTATTGATTACCCTTCCATTTGTAATTTTTCAATTTCCTTGTTCTCTACAGATAAATAACTTCCTAAGGCCAAAACTTTTCAGTCTTTCTCCTTTAATTTGATGGCACATCATTTTTTCCAAAGTGATATGATTTTATCTACACCATTTCAACCTACAAACAATAGGTAAATTCATAACCCTTCTGATGCTATTTTTATTAAAAGTTCTACAAAATTGAACTTAATATTTATTATCACGTAAGACATTTTTCTTTGAAATAAACTCCCTTGTGTGCCTCACTGTTTTGGATTGTTGATTTGATGTGTGAGACGATTAAAATGATTTCCAGTGCCAAATCATCCTATTCAGTTTTAATAAAAACTGGGTTAGAAGTTAATTAGTTCGTTACATATCCGTTGGCCATCCTTCTTTTACTCTGGTAAAGGTTATTAATCAATGCTCTCATCATGGGGCAAGCAATAGCGATCATTTATTTCTAAGGGTATCGTCTTATCGTCTTTCATACCCTCTAGCACTATGCTCTTCTGCAACTTCAACTGAGACTTGCAGTTGTGCACACTTTCCTTGAAGCAATTGGTAGATGGAAACTTCATCCTATCAATGTTGCCCGAAACTGGGATAAGATTTTCTCTGTTTGATTGATTCATATTATTACAAGAATGTTCTTATTGATTCATATTATTACAAGAATGTTCATAGTTTTTCAGAAGGGTATATTAGTAGTTGGTTTGTGCTATGAATGACCTGTTAAACATTCTAAGGCAAATAACTCAGAGGATTCCTCGTTTCATTGCCAATATTCTCTAGCAAGATTTCCACCCCTCCTATTCATATTCCGAATTCTCAGAAAACACAACAACATATTCCCAATTCTCAGAAAACACAACAACATATATTCTCCAGCAAGATTTCCACCCCTCCTATTCATATTCCGAATTCTCAGAAAACACAACTAACATATTCAACTGGAGAATTACTTCAAAGACTTCTTCAAGCCCAAGGGACACCAGACATACCCTGATGGCACCATGGATGCACACAGAAATTCCGGCTTTTGGAGCGCATGACCAAAGCTGACCAGTCAGCCGAATGGTTGAACATATCATTTTGTCTTGTTCTAATAAAAGTTGGGCCAGTTTATTTTTTCTTTTATATATTGAAAATGCATTTAATTTTGTTTTTAAATCTCATATACATTATGTTATCAAATTTTAGGAAAAACCAAAAGCATATAAAATTAATTTAGGTCAAACCACTGCGGCAAGTGGTTTTGATGCTGAGCAAGTGGTTTTGGTTTTGGTGTTAGTAGATTTATAATTTTGATGTGCAAAATTAGTGTAATTTAAATTTTTTCTATTTTTTCAAAATTTTCAAATCACTTATATATTGAAAATGCATTTAATTTTGTTTTTAATCTCATATAAATTGTGTTATCAAATTTTGGGAAAAAACAAAAACATAAAAATTATTGTGGCTCAAATCATTAGTGTTGGTCAAACCATTGCAGCAATTGGTTTTGGTTTTGGTTTTGGTGTTTGGAGATTCACAATTTTGATGTGTAAAATTAGTGTGATTTAAATGTTCTCAAATTTTTCAAAATTATCAAATCACTTGTATATTGAAAATGCATGTTTTAAATCTCATATAAAATGTGTTATCAAATTTCACTAAAAAACGAAAACATATAAAATCATTGTGAGTCAAACTATTAACATATAAAATTACTGTGCAAAATTAACATGATTTAAATGTTTTTAGATTTTTCAACATTCTCTAATCACTCGTATATTGAAAATGCAACATGAAAAATTACTTTGAATCAAACCACTATTTGAAAACCCCATTTTATTTCTACAATCTAAAATGTATTTACCTATTTTTACTTTTAAACCTTTTTTAAATATTGTAGTATAACATATGTTTATTTATTCAATATGTCATAATTTGGAAGCCCCACTTTATTTCAACAATCCTAAAATATATTTACCTATTTTTACTTTTAAATTGTTTTTTAAGTATTATAGTATAATATATGTGTATTTATTCAATAAACATAATTTTTTCTCATATCCTTTATGCAATTTTTCCAAATTAGAATTTGTCAAATAAATTATAATTTTGTTTCTCTATTCAGAATATATCCTAAATATTTTACCTACCTAATAACATATATTGTAAATATTTTAGCTATAGCATATATGCTAAATATTTTACCGACCTAATAGCATATATCGTAAATATTTTACCTATAGCATATATCCTAAATATGTTACCTACCTAATAGCATATATCCTAAATATTTTACCTAATAGCATAAGATTAGCATGTATTTTAAATATTTGACCTATAGCATATATCCTAAATATTTTACCTAATAGCATAAGTTTAGATCTAAATCTTGAATTATTTAGCTACACAAATCTTGAATTATTTAGTTTCTATATTCAAGATATAGCCTAAATATTTTACCTAATAGCATATGTTTAGATTTATTATCTCCGCACTTAAAAAAAATGAATTATTTAGTTACATAAAACTTGAATTATTTCTTGCATAATTGAGAAATTTCCAACACTTTAATGAACCTTGAGCTTAGGAGAAGAAAGGATTAATACTCAGTAGTAAAACTTGAGGTTAGGAGAAGAATGGATTAATACTCAGTATGGAGTGATAAAGGTTGCATAACTGAGCAATTTCTAACACTCTAATGAACCCTGAGCTTAGGAGGAGAATGGATTAATACTCGGTGTGGAGTGGTAAAACTGACAGACCCTGCCTCTCATCCTTATGCATTGAGTTGTTAAGATAAATAATGAGTCCCCAACGTAATCACATCTTATATCATAATTTCCCATCCCCTCTCGATTACATCTTAAATAATAATTTCCTATCCCCTCTCCCAATGGCAGTGGAGTGAGATCCCATATCAAAAATTTGATTAATCTCTAGGGCACAAGTAAGTGTAGAACGTCAAGTGATTGATTTTATTTATAGCAACTTGAGATAGGTGGTCAAAAGGAAAGAACCCACACACTATACAAGAGTGGGTACAGTTGAAGAGCAAGATTGACATGTGGTTTTCCAAGATGGCCCCTCATATTTATATCATTAGTTTTAGCATTTTTCCCTTAATCCATTGAACTTTGCTGGCCCAGGAAATTAGTTATCACCCCAATCTCAAAAGGATTCTACAAAATTGGAATTCATAACATGTGTTTCACATATCTTTAGTTGTATAAAATTGTCTAAAGTGGACCTCCTTTCATCAATGCACCCCACCCAATATGAGTCACTAGAGCCAATCAACTCTAGATTTAACGGTTAATTAGCACACTAGCAGATTGAATGTGGTTAGAGTAGAACATCTCCTCCTTCTCCCTCCTTCGGTATTGAAGTTGGTTTATAACGTGGTATATTTCCTTTGATATTGTATCAATTTACAAGTTGGATATTTTGCTTCCCTTTTGTCTTATATCTTATAGAATTAACATGAAATTTTCAATCACCTTTTGTGATGAATTTTCTATTTTATTTTGCGTCTATGTTTCTGAGTATGTGCCAATAGAGTTGTGGACCAACTCCCGACAACTAAACCCCTCTAGATGTCTGTTTATTTTTAGTGGTGCTTTTCAAGTCTCAGGGGATGTCCCTAGGATTGTATAATGTTCTTGTCCACTAAGATTGGATGAGGAGGGAGGTTGGAGTAGAGAAACTTGTATGTTGAAGTTTATTGATCACCATGAAGCTCAAGTATTTTATGTTTGAAGGATAGGGGATGCAAGTAGTCTAGGAGGGTTGGAAGCTTTAGTGCTGAGGCTTGCAACGATACAAATCTTCAACCTATTGCTTTGGAACATGAGGACAACTCACAAGGTTTCAATAAGATTAACTTTTTGGAGAATTGTATGAAAACATAGAGAATTGTGGTTGAGGGGGTTTATCCTGTTTGGCCTTGAGTTATGCTACAAGCCTTAGGGATAATAATTTTTCCTTGTATTTGGTACTTTATGTATGAAAATATTAAATTCAATTTAACTCTGTAGTATGCATAAGAAATTCATCTGCCTCATTACGTATGACCTTGGGTTCCTAAACCCACCATTTTTTCATAGTTATTGCAAATTTAATCAAGTAATTTGAATATAAAACTATGTATGGGTGCATTTATTCGTTGGAATTTATTTCATCTTATGATTATTTAAAATTGATATTTATCTAATATTTATGCATGTTTGCTCTTTTTAGTTGTTCCATTACTTCTTGATTCATTAATAAATATTTTTAATATTTCATAGTAATTAATTCCCCTGAATAATTCCTCCCTTATTTAGCCAAAGATTAACCTTATAATTCTTCTAAGAAACTTTTTATGAGAAGGTTATATGTAGGGGTCTTGTACAATAAACTCTGTATCCACCTCCTAGAGTGATTTTCCTAACCAAGTAGTACTGGATACATTAACAACTATTACGAGAGTTATCTCTTCATTCTAACTACAAACATGCATAAAGCCTTGAGATGACTATATGATAGATTTGTAAAAATAAAATTGCATCTTCATAGTTTTCTACTTTTATTTATTGTTAATGACACTAAGTAACACAATAATACTTGTCCAACTAAATGCTACCATATTTATAATTTTTTTTTACTTATTGTCAAAATCATATGTAATCTTGAGATTTACTATATGAATTGTTTATTGTTCATTCTAAGTATACACACCTAATTTAAAATGTTACTTAATAAAAGCACGATTCAAAAAAAACTTCATGATAATAAACCATCTAAAATACTCCTTTCACTTACCCGAGCACTTGGAGATATAAAAGGGACAAGGACATTCCTCCCATCCGATGAATTGTAACTATGGAAATCCCCCCGAGCCTCAAGCTTCATCTACTACTAGAAATTTATCATTATTTGATTATATTATTCCTAATTTCTTCACCATAAGAATATAGAAAAATCATGCTATTTCAATGTCTAATCTTTCATTTCCTATTTTTATTATATTATTCCTCATTTCTTCACCATAAGAATATAGAAAAATCATGTTATTTCAATGTCTAATCTGTCATTTCCTATACTTCGGAATTTTCGTGGGAATTCATTTCCTTATTCCCCTCACCATTTTCTTTCTCTCCCATAATTTGGGAATTTTATTTCCCCCACCCAGCAAAAAATATCTATCCATTTACACTTTCTCTTGGTGGTTATCATGATTCCTAGAAGCTTTGGGAGTCATGGAGTTTAGAATTGTGAAAACTATAATCTCAACTTGTCCGCTACTTGGGACTCCAAACAATTTAACCTATGACAATAAAGAAGCCTGACTACTCACATGTTGGTTCCCATCATAATTCCAAATAAAACAACTTCTTATTCATAAAAAAACATAAATAGTTACATCTTTCATTCAAAATACTTAAGTTTAGCCTTAGCCCCATGACTAGTCTTTTTTGTTTATATATTGATAGGTGTTGTCATTGTGACAAAAACACTCCGAAATATATGCTTAATTTAATTTTAAAGCCTACATGAACTATCCCTATAAGCTACCAAGTTTCATCATAATGTTTGCTTCAAGAAAAATTTAAGATGCTAATATTCATAGCTGGGATAATTTTCCCTATTTTATTCCAAAAAAAAGATTCACCAGTTTCCATCATTTCTAAAAAAATTTCACACAAATTTTATAGTATAAATTTATTTTACCTTAAATATCACCAAAATTATATGGAGATTATATATACAATCAATTGATCATTAGAAATTTGAACATTTTTACACCAAATATTTTATAACTTGCATATTAGGGACTAGTAAGATTCACCAAGGTTTCCAAAGTTTAAGATATATTTCCATCCTTAAAAATTTGCGTGGTTTTCTTGACTATTCTTGTAGTGTCATATCCTCCTAAGTCAAAGTATTCTAGGTGTCATCATCCTAAATTTAGGAGCGTTTGTGTTGTCTTATCTAAAGGTAGGAAAAGGCATAGATTTTCTCAACTTAGAAACTATATTTACTTGACATGCATCAAAGCCAAAGGAAAAAAAGGCACACCTTTTCTAAGAAAAGAGCGCTCCAAGATGACATGCATTATGCCCTATTCAAGCTCAATCCTTCAACCGAGTAGCTTTTCCATTGTGGAGTGCACTCCTTTAGCTTAGTGAGTGCGCCCTCCAGTTGAGTGCACTCCTTCGGGTCAAGAATTGTACCCTCTTCATCCTCATGCATGTGCTTTTCTTGTTGAATGTGCGAACGTTCCTATAAAATAGGTGCCCACTTCACTTCAATTAACTAACTCACTTATCCATCAATAAGTGGTGAGCATGCATGGATTTTGTTTACATATAATCTGTTTGTAGTCAACTCTATTAAGCTTTTCTTTCACACAATCATTCTCATTTTGACTAAGTGCATGTATTTGAATGAAGGAGCCCCTCATCGATCTTCTTTACAACTAATTTCGCATGTCACTTTTATAGTTTCTTTTCACGTGTTTGCTATCATTCTTATTTTCTTTACTCACATTTTTACTCATCCGTCCTAGTAAACATGTAATTCTATTGTCGTAGGTAGTTTTCTTCTAGCTATTCATATTTTATGACTTTTCACATTCTTGTGATGATTGCGAAAGAGTCTATAATTACTTGCAGATATTGCGTCTCAATATTATAGTGATTTGAACCATTTCTAGAAAATAGAACACTTTTAGAAATGAAAGCCTTGTTGTCTCCAAAATTTATGCCTAGGAAAGAAAATTTTTCCTTCTTAGCACACACTAGAACAAAAAACCATCCTTGCTCTTAGAAACTGCATCCTTCTTGAGCAGATAGGGCATTACAAGGAAACATCATGCATGCTTCATCATTTGTCTTACACCCTACTACATTCTCAATCTCCTTGAGTACACAACGCATTAGGAATGCCTAAGGCTGAGCCCTTCAGCCTTTGACTTGCCCCCAGTTCCCTGCTTGGCTTTCCTTAGTCGATAGCACACCCCAAACCAATATTGATCCCCTTTCATCCTTCATATTATGCCACCCATGAGGCCATTCTTTCACTTTTCTTGAGCACATATCACATCCTAATGCCTCACTGGATCTTAAATCTTAATTTTTTCTCCAATATGCACCCTCCTTTGTATTGATGCAATATTAGTTAGCAAGAGTTGTATAGCCTCACCCATGGAAAGGCTTATGCACTTAGCTACATCAGGTTTTCCTTTGAACATATTTTGTTGAATTATTACTTATAATAGATAAAGGATTTATTAAAGATAATATTTGGTCACTATGAATGTAATTCCATGTTTAGGTGTTCCAGCTTCAAGTCCCATTACACTCCCATCATATGTTGGAACAATGCCTCCCACTACCCATCGTGGGACTTCAAAAGAAGTTTCAAAAGAAAGTTTTGAAGACATAGTGGAAGTTGCAAAGCCTATAGTCATGACCCTTTGAGATACATAGTGCTTTATAGATAAATCTATAGAATCCTTATGGACAGACATCAAATACATATTCATGCAAAAGAATTTCCCTTAAGATCTGTAGGAGAAGGAAGTTTACGTCAACATCAAGTGGTCCCAGATACCCAAGATTACATGCATGTTTCTAGTGATGCCTTATGTAGAGGCCTTTGAGTGGGTCCTACCTCATATGGATGATACAAATTTGGTGTTACATAGTGAGAGTGGTGGTGAGCTTGCTACTTACTATGGACAAGACATGCATACTTATTACAAGACATTTAAACCTAGAGAGTATGTGAACACTACATTCTATACCACATGAGCGAATCTCAACAAACGTGAAATTATAAAGTCCTGGTATTCAGAGCTTTCTAGATACTGACACCAACCAAGTCTAGTTTACCCTATTAGGGTCCTATAATAATAGGATTCATAATTTTGAATTGCCTATGGTTAGTCTTGTAATATTGTACATACTTTTGCTTTCTGCAAAATGTTTTCCATATTAAAAATTAAAAAATGTGAAGAGGGTATGTCATAAAATAATAATCAAAGGACAAAAAAGAAATAAAAATATCAAAAAAGTGAAAAATATCAAGCCCAAAAAGAAATAAAACAGATCATGAAAGTATGCAAAATCAAATGCCACTACTTTTTACATTACTATGAAAAATAAGGTTGTGTGCAGCTTGTTAGAAATGCCACAATCCATGATGGTAAAATAGCTTAATGTTGATTCATTCATGTTTTAAATTTCATGTTAATAGATAGAGAATGAAGATGTAGCCAAACTATTTAACCTTGGCAGATCAGTAGTTAGGTAGAGAATAAAAATGAGACATCGGTTTAACCTGATCCATTCGAAGTTATAGGTTAGAATTAGATAGTTTGCTTGTCAAAAGAAAAGGAAATAAAAGGTCAGCAAGCTCAAATGCACCCAATGGAATGAAGAAAAAATGTTAGGGTAAATAACGGGTAGGTAGAAGAAAGGTTGCAAATGCACAAGGTTGTTGAGTCGAAAGCACATTTATCATAAACCTATTTTTCTTGTGCAGGAAGAATTGTGAGGAAGAACATTTACCAAGTTGGTTTACTAATTTCCCCTCATTTCACTACATCCTCACATGCTTAATTGCTAGTTTCCCCAGTATCCCTTCATCACTTACAAATACCCTTTTTTTCTTGTCATTTTGACCTTTACCACTTGGTTTCACACATTTCGCTAGAAATTACCCTTCAAAAATCATACCCCTTCCCAAAACCCCTTTCCCTAGTGTGAAACCCATTCCCCATTACAAATATCACTTCCCCCTTTATTAATTTCTCTTTTCCCCTTGAAAACCCACAAAACCCCCTTATCCTAACTTTTTATGGCCCTGCTTTACCTAATTAACTTCCTCGCTTCATATTTCTTTGATACCTTTCTTAACCCACCAACCCTTGCTGGAGTTTGAAAATCCCCTGCCACATAACCCATGGTCCCACCTTAATACCCACTGCTTATATTAAATCTCGACCTTATTTACTAATTAATTACAATTATTTATAATTAAATCTTGGCCATCGCTAAATCACTATCCTGATTTCATCTATGCAACTCAATTGCATGATAGCCATCCCATATCCTACCCCTAGATCTGATGGTCTACATCCATATCATGCAGGTTCATCATTTGATCGATAACAACCCAAGAGCACGTGAGATTTGTGGTTTTTCCTAGGCGTTGTTCTGCTATGTGAGAAAACCAGGTTGGATTGTGTGCTCGCGAAAAATACTGTTCGCCCTCCAAAAGTGGTGTGATGGCCCAGAAAACCACCTCCCTTCCTAAACCAAAAATTGCCCATTTTTCATTGATTATTTCTGTGCCAAAATGTGACCATTACCCATTAGAAGTCTGAAAATGCCCCAATTCACTCTTTTCTTGCATTTTCATTGTAAACTACTGCTAAGGCATTTACGACACCTTGAAACCTCTACAACAAAATTTGACCACCCTCTGTCGCCTGAAGACACTCTGGATACCAAATTGAAGCAACCAGTTGACCGTTGAAGCCACAATACCCTCTGCATTCTCCACTGAACCTAGTCTTCACGTCAAACCATCAATTTCCATATATTCTTGGGAAAAACCAGAACAAACCTTTAGCTTGAAAATGCATAGTTTAATTGAGTGACAAATTAATTGAAATTAATAAAAAAACTTGTCTAAATTGAAGAGAAACTTATTTGTATACCTCAAACCCTTCTTTTATAGACTGTAACTACTCCCACTCTACTAGTGCTTATAAGCCTCACTCCTAAAACCACTACAAGCCTAATTCATATATCTAAACCCAATCATGGCTTCCCAAACCTCTCTGGATGTGAGACCTATGAAAATCCCTCACCTGGACATCGACCACCTTGCATTAACAGACAAATATTTCCAATTAAAAGATATTGCTACCCTACCTACCTTCTAATGCACCACTGCTGGAGTAAGGACAAATTCTAGAACTAGAATGATGGCATTCAGCTTTGGGAGCCTAATTTATGCATGTATTTATTTCCAAAAGTACACCCATTCCTAGAAATTATCCATTTCTATCATGCTTGCTACATTCCCAGCCAAAGGGCCATTGTCACCCTGACCAGCAAGTGTTATTTACCATCACTCCAGAATCCATTAACCAAATGCTACAAGTCAAACCAAGCCCTAGTGAGACCGCACTGTCTATTGGAAACTTGTTGGACCTCTATACCAAGTTAGAAATTCCCAGAATACCCCAAATTTTCCAAACTTTCACCATAGAGGAATGTCATACTCCCACAAATAGTCCCCCTTATGCTGCCACCATTTCTTCATAGAGAGGCAGACATATTATTTCTATGCTTTCTTACATTTTAGGATATACCAAAAATGAGCATGTGGATGAGGTTGTCATGGCTTTCCTTTCCATATTTAGCCCAAGCAAGCCTATTGTTGTAATTTACAATTATGCTCAGTTCATAGTAGATAGGATGCATGAACAATTCACCAGACTACCAACTGAAAGAATTTTCAAGTATTCTTCAGTTTTATTTCATATTTCTTGTACTACCAGTCAGATAAATTCCTTGTCAACATCCAGAAATTCAACACCAAAGGAAATCCAAGATCAGTCATATATTGGACACCCTTGATCCAAAACTACTCCACTGTATTCACTTACAAGGACTTCATTGATTCATTTGTCCATCTAGTTATGAATATGCTAACAAGTAGTCCTCAGCCCAGAATCAGTGAAGAGATCAAAAGGGTGTTATAGTTGGCAAAGAACAGTAAGCTGGGGGACTAGCATCTGTACCAGAACCACACAGAAATAAGAATTTATGGATGCCAACTTGTCCCATAAAAGCTCCCCAAATACCTCCCCATTAGGATATTTGCACTAGAATACTTTATGTAGATTATCAATTCCGATGAAGTCAACTTCCTAGCAGCGAGGAAGCAAAACCCAATTCAAAATGAAAAATCGACAGGGCCCCTTAATTTGTAATACGGGAGAAGCTTGACCGAAGGAAAATAATATTTTGCAGCAAATGAAGTTCTACAACAGTTTTATGTGGCAGTATGACCATCATGGAGTCATAGATAAGCTAAGGATCAAGGTAAAATTGGGACCTTTCATCCATCATCCCAGACCAGACATTGAGAGGTTTGCCATCTAATCAAAATGGTTGCAAAACACTCTAATAGACATGGATAGTACTATAGCCAATGTAGAGAATACATTGATTGATGTAGAAAAAGAGATTGATGAAATTTCATTCCTAAAGGTTCGAGACTAGGAGAACTAATGAATATTCCTCCTATTTTACAAACTCTAGCAAATGAAGACAGGAAGACACCATTGACTTAGTGGAAATTAATCCTATAACTAAACAAGAAGACACCATTGACTTAGTGGAAATTACTGACACTGATACAATGTTGGAAAGAAGCAAAGTCACAACAGCTTCACGAGAAACACATCAACCATCGACATATAACACTCAACTTATTGAGAAATAGATTAGTGTTGAGGTTTATTCATTTACCAGGCCAGTGGATAAACAAAAATATATCAAGGACATATATAAAGAAATTAAGTTGATGAATGAAAAGTTGACGGCTGAAACCTATTCTCAATACTTCAAGTAGAGACCTACAAATCAAAATAGGTTGATGTTAGCCTTTCACATCAAAACAGGAAACATGTAGATATCATTCATTGAGCCTAGAGTCGAGCAACCAAAAACATCAGGTGACTTGAGGAAAACAGACTTTAAGGTTTTGGCCAGGGATGTTCATCCCATTGACCAAATTGAGTTCCACAATAAGGTAGGTGAGATAATTTATTCCACCTTAAAAGGTAAAGCCATGGCTACACATAAGCTGAAAAGTTCATTAGATAATATTACAACACATTACAAATTGGAGAAGGCATCCTCATAGGCCAAGGACAATAGGATCAAGTCACTAGAGGACTTGGTAATTGAGCTGGGACATGATCCCAATGATATCAAGGATACTACGAAGTTAATAAATAAAATGAATGAGGACATTACTACTCCCCAAAAAATACTCAAATTGTCTCATTTAGATAACCCACACAAAAAATAGTTCCTTGAGAGGCAAACTCATCAGGAGGAGATGATGGACCTTGTTCTCCAACTTAACGATCAACTAAAGGAAATGGAGAAGGAGTTAGACAAATTGATATAGTTAAAACAAGCTAGTCTTGAGACTGCCCCTACAACTGTTATCCCAATAGTTACTATTGTAGTACCATCCACCTTGGCAACATTATTAGCTCCTACAACTCCACTGGCTACAACACTACCAACTACCACAACATCTACATACACAACATGTTCAACAACAACAGCAGCCTAGTCAGGTGATGAGGCAAGTAACTTAGTCAAAGTAATGGAAGACATGTCCATTCAGACCACAAAAATGAACAAACTCAAGGAAAAAATAACCAGTCTGGAGAATGACCATATGCTTGCCCAGATTATGTATAAAGAAGAAGTACAGAAGGCAACTAGAATGAATGAAAGGATAAAGAGATTAGAAAAAGAGCTGACATTAAAGGAACCACTTGGCCAAGCCAAGGAATACTTATGGGCCAATATCACTGACTCTATCAATGATATTTGGCCATCCATTTAGGTGATTCTTGAACAAAGTGACCTTGTAAATGAGGCTACATAAGCCATAAAGAGAGTTAAAATAGTACTGGGAGACATGCCAGAGCAAGCCACTAGGATAATTCACTTCCTCAACTCCAAAAAAAAATATAAATGATAGGAATTGGAGATACGAGACAAAACAAGCACAATACTGAAAGTAAAAAAGCACCTCACCAAGAGGAATTTCATGACTAACCTAGAAGATAAGTTCCAAACCATGCAAATGGCTATAGACAGATTCATGGTTAAGTTTGATGTTTTGAGGCAAAAAGTTCTACCAAATCCCTTAGTGATAAAATGACAAATTGATGCCACAGGAAGACTACAACAGAAGAATTAGAGAAGTGGCAAGGGATCAGGTGAATACCACCTCTATGAAGGGGATGCTTACTGGCAAGTCCTATATTAGGCCTTTGAGAACTTGTTTTACCTCCAGCATGAGATAAAACACCTTTTTGTAAATAAACCCACTTTTTCCAAATACACTGAAGTAGACGAAATCTACAGGAAGATGGTAAATATCCAATTAGAAGATGCAGACACATGGGAGAAATTGAATGACTTACTATAAAGATACACAGTCAAAATGTAAAAATGTACAATAAGGGTGAAAACAACAGAGTGAAAGGATAATGATAGGCCATCCAGGTAAAAAACTATCTATTGAAAGTGTATCAGTTGAAAGGCCAAAGTACAAAGAAAACCCAACGTGAAGACCAATAGCAAGGAAAATAATAAAAAGAAAAATATCAGAGCATAAATACAACACAACCTAGTAAACAGGGATGACATACAACAGTGGAACATCTGTCTCTATCTTCTTGCATGAAGATATTTTTTTCTCCTAGAATAATTCGCAAGACAGTTTGGGATATTTTGTAAACTCTTTATGTATAAACTTCATAAATCAAAGTATTGAGTGTGGTTTTCTATACAATTGTAGAGGGTTAACCAATTTTTCAAGTTAGTAGATTGGACTAAGTAACAAAGGGATTGAATTACAGTATTCATGTGTTAAGCTATTACAATGAAGTATTTTCTTTGTCAAATTTGTTATTTTCTTATGTGTCCCACAAACTAAAATGTTATCTAAAGTGATTGAATTAACTAGAAATTTAATTCAGAATTTGTTTAAGTACACTCTGTCTTGAATAGTTAATCATTTTTATGTTTTCTTCTGATATTTGGATTTGAGAATCCTTAATTTCTCTCCCATCACAGTTGACCTCTTTCACTTCATTCAAAATCCAGTTTAAGGAATGCTTAATTTCTCCTTGGATCCAATTGAAAACCACTTCACCATACAGCCTTGAAATTAGAAGTAACTCAACTATCTTTCCCTATAGACACTATTTTTAGAACTTGATCTAGTCCTGTTTTCTTGAAATTCGACCCCATAGCCCAATGGTAAAGGACACCCCTTTGTCCATCTACGTAAGTGATCCCAACACCAAATCCAAATCAAAAAACAATTATAATCATAACTAACCTAAAATCAATTGAACTAAAAAAAGTTAAAATGTAAAGAAAGAGCCCTATCTGAGCATTAGGAAGGTTAGATCCTAATCTCCAAAGTAGGTTCATGGGTACCTCTATCATTTCCCTCTCTATCAACTCAAAAGAAATTTTGGAGTGCTAACATACCCAAATATAACATTGAGGAAGGTCTATAAGTACCTTATTTCTATGTTTTGTATGCTACATGGGTGAAAAAATTCATAAATATTTGAAGAGAATTGGATATCCATGCTCAACTTGGTTGTTTCAGGCAAAAAAATATTCAATTGGGCATATATCCTTTCCATTGAATTGTAAAGACATGTTGGATAGGACAAAGAAGCATTGTAATCAAATCGAACACCAAATTTTTACATGTCAACTTATCTACTAGATGGGATCTATTCACAGTGTGCATTCCCATGGATGAATTGGAACTGGACCCCAGATGACAAGTTCTTGCTCTATATCCACTTTAGGGTGCAGTAACAGATAAGTTTTAGAGGGGTATATGACAATATAACATAAAATTTCTTTGTAATTATTTTCCAGATTATTTATGAGTTTGATCCTTCTTACATGATCGATCAAGTGAAGGAGGTCGTGTGGTACATAATAGATTGGTTCACTAAACCAGATGGTAGATATATTATATTCTTTGGATGTGAAACCTACCCCCATGTTATGCCACGATATGTGACTAACAAGGTAGTCTTACAAGAAGTTTGTTATTAGTTGAATAATGGATTATCTACAGTGCCTCATAGGAGGAAGAAGTCTCCTTATCCCATTATTCCTTTGATAATTGGAATGTATGAGCTAAAGGGCCTAAAGGTAGTAGATGTTGAAATACAAGAGCTTAGCCACCTACACTTTGGAACCAGGAACTTTCGCAGATATGACCCCGGGAAGGTGTGCAAACAACATTGTGATAAGATATGGTATGCTTGGGGATATATACCAAGGACTACTGCAGAGGATGAAAAGGTGAAGGAATGTTATCTAAAGTGAATGAACTAACTGGAAATTTATTTCATAATTTGTTTAAGTGCACTCTGTCTTGAAAAACTAATTAATTTTATGTTTTCTTATGATATCTGGATGTGGGAATCCTTAATTTCTCTCACATCCAGGTTGATGTCTTTCACTTCAATAAAAATCTAGTCTAAGGAACCCTTAATTTCTCCTTGAATATGATTGAAAACGACTTCACCATCTAGCCTTGAGATATGAAGTAACTTAGCTATCTTTCCCTGTAGACACTATTTTTAGAACTTGATCCAGTCCAGTTTGCTTGACATTTGACCCCATAGTCCAACGGTAAAATACACCCCTCTATCCATCAAGGTAAGTGATCCCACCACCAAATCCAAATCAAAACTAGAGTAAAATCATAACTAGCCTAAAACCAGTTAAACTAGAAAAAGTTAAATCATAAAGAGAGAACCCTCTCTGAGCATTAGGAAGCCTACATTCTAATCTCTAATGCAGGTTTGTGGTTACCTCTATCAGTTCTTTGTCTATCAACTCAAAAGAAATTTTAGAGTGATAACATATTGGTGACCATACTGGGGGCTTCGATCCTCACTGTAATAAAACTTTAAGGAAATCTTAATTCTCATCTTTTGCCCCTTAAGGCCATTTTTAGAGTTGATGTTAAAAAATTTCAAAAACAAATTAAAAAATTAAAATGCTGGCTCCCAAAAATACTCACTATACTAGGGCAAATCTAGATTCAAACCCTGCTACAATAGTTGATGACCCTGATAGAATTTTAAGAAAACCAAAAAAGGTAGAAACTCAAGCAAGCAGTATCTAGTTAGTTAAAGAAAATTCACTCCCCAAGGAATTATCAACTTTAGAGGATATTCCATTTGATTTGTCATTTGACCTCTCATTGTTTAGAACTAAATCAGAAAATGCAATTCATGAAACTGTGCTAGACCCTAATTTTATTCAATTCATTGAGTCAAAAAAGGTGCCTATAAATCCATATTTAGATAAAATTGTGCGGATACATTTGACAAGCTAGAAGATTTAACCTCTACATTAATAAACCATATAGATGATGCATATCTTCAACAATCAGTGGAATTAGCTGCCCTCACTGCTACTACCTCTGAACTTTTTTCACAATCTTCAGATATTGTAAACACAGCTTCATTTACTACCACCTCACTTATATCCACCATAGTTCATTCCCCTAAACTAGTTATTCATCAGCTTCCTATCCAACCAAACACCTCAACCTCATCTAGTTCATCTCCGTCCATTTCAAGCTCTTCCTCAAGCAACACTACTTTGCCACCTAGTCAAACTAAAACCTCAACCATGGTAGACAGATATGCACCTTCAATTTTACCAACACACCTCCATGTTATGCCTTAATATTATCAAAGAAAATCTTTTTGATTGATGCTATTGGTCAGTATACTACCCAACAACATGTGAACAAAATGACCAACTATTTTGAATTGCATGAGATTGATGAATCTGATGTCCAAATGAGATTATTTGCCGAAACAGTGACACGAGGAGTTAAGAAATGGTTCAAAGGTTTACCTACTAATCATATTGCAGATTTAGCTTATTTTCATAGATTATTCATTGATAGATGGGAGAGAAAGAAAAACCCTATGCAAATACTATTTGAATATGATAATATTAGAGGAGCTCCTAATGAGTCAGTTCAAGATTATTGTACTAGGTTCAATAGCATCTACAATGAAATCCTTGCTAATATTAAGCCTCCACCAGACCTAGCATTGATCAAATTTCCTGATGGTTTTGACACTGACATGTCATACTAGTTAAGAGAAAGAAATCCTGAAACATTGGAACAAATGCAAAGTAACGTTGTTAGTGTAGAAGCCAATCTATTAGCTAAAAAATCTAGGATGAGAAATGAAAAGAGAGCTGTCATTAAAGAGGAATCTTCCACTTCTGATGGTAAAATAGATATTTTAGCAAAGAGTGTAGAAGAATAATGGATAGATTAGAAAACATGGAAAGAAAAACTTAGTGGGAGAATCAACAACCACCCCCAATAAGAAACCCCAACTTTAGTAAGAATCCTAACACTGGAAATAATGCTATAGCAGATCAAAAAATTAGACCACCTTTCCAGGAAAAATGTGTCGAGCATTCACAAAACCATGAGCGAGAGGATGACATCTAGAAAAATCTATTAGGGATTAGAAATGAAGATGTTTTTTTTCTTACTTAAGAAGAACAAGAATTGTACACGTTGCAACAATTGCAATTATTATCTGCAGAATCCTTTGACTTTAAACAACGCTATGAATCTGCCATATATTAGGTTCACAAACAGTATAGCCTAAGAAATGAAAAGAATAATTAAATTCCCACTAAGAGATCAATCCAAACCTAAACTAAAAATATAGCAGAAGCTCCTGTGACCAAAATCCTATAAATCCTCTCTAAGGGAACTTAGGAGACTTCTAGCCCAAAAATGGTAGATATAGCTTCATCTGAAACAAAAACTCGAACTCAAGCTCAAACTGTTACTCAAATCATTCAAATAATAGAATTCAAAATAAAACAACTGAGACGCAAACTAAATTGCCTAGTACTATAAAAGAAGATAAAAATACACAAACCACATTTGCTAAGGAAGATATTATCCAATCAAAAAAACTCATTTTCCATTCAACATTAAGACTGAGATAGAAAAATTAAAAATTTCCATTCCTTTCACTGAGCTAGTGAAAAATGAACCATATAGATCACAAATCATTGAAACATTAAATATAGGTGAAGGAGAAGATGTGAATTTGAATGATGATTAGCCTCTGTTATTATTTGGCTCTAAAGTAAATGGCACACATCAGCGAGGGGGTATCCCTCCTTTCTACATTAGCTTGAATATTCATGATAAAATATTACATAATGCTATGCTAGACTCAGGGGCATCCCATAACTTAATTCCAAAATCAATCATGGAGAGACTAAACTTAGATATTAGTAGACCATACAAGGACCTCCTTTGTTTTGATTCTAGCCAAGTCAAGTGCCTTGGCCTGATTAAATATTGTGTGTGACACTCGTGCAATGCTCAGCAAAGAGTATTATGATGGACATAGTAGTTGTTGGTATCCCACCCAAGAATAGAATGATATTATCTCGCTCATGGGGAGCATAATTGCAGGGGTATTTACAGTTAGACATGTCATATGCCACGATCTCTATTTTTTATCAACAAAGGAAACTTTACAGAAAGACCTTGATGAAATACATGTTGAGTAGCACAGAAAAACCACAAAATTTCCCTACATACTCCATGCATTTTGATATGGACTCTTTTATCTTGTACAATTCAGAACATGAAAAAAATGAAATCATAGCTATAGAAGAAAAATACAAAGCTCCTGATAGTGAAAACATTTTTCATGAATCCCTATGGAATTTAGATTTTGATGGCTTTGTGAATAGATTAGGAGCACGTGCATGATTATGGATTGACAACATGGGAAAAATAATCATTCTAAAGGTCATGCATTTAGATTAAACTTTAAATTCACAAACAACATGGAAGGATATGAAGCTCTAATATTAGGACTACAAACGGTTAGAAAAATTGGAGACAAGAGAGTTTCTGTAATGGGAGACTCACAATTGATTATAAAACAAATCAAAGTTGAATGCTATGTAAATAATCCCAGATTTAGCCAATATAGAGAAATTATCCTTGATTTGGTTAAAGACCTTCTGGAAACTTATTTTACTACCATTCCTAGGAAACAAAATATGCAAGCTCATAGTCTGTCCACTTTTGCTAGTATCTGCAAATTGCCTTTTCAGCCTAAGCACCATTACATTGCAAAAGTGAGACATAGGCCTGTCATGCTTGGCAATTTGAAATATTGGCAGATTTTCTCATAGGATTCTCAAATTTATGATTTCACGAAGGCTGAAGGAGAGTTTTAAAACTATAATATAGATACGGATCGTACAATAGATAATAATATAGATAGTGAGTTAGATCTAAATTCTTTAGATATAGGTAAACCCACTAATTTCACTAAAGTAGAAATAGATAACTTAGCAAATGTAGAAATAGAAGAAATAATGAATGATGATCCTAAAATTATAATCCTTAAAAATAACTTTTTTCCTAAGGGATTAGTCCCATTAGAAGATTTGTTTGATTCAACTGATGTAGCTAGGAAACCAAAAATGGAGCCTTTAAAAGAAGCTATAGAAGAATGTAACATAGGAACTGAAGAAAAACCTAAGCTTATCAAAATATCAAAAGCCTTACCTCCAAATGAAAAGATAAAATATATAAGCTTGTTCAAAGAGTTTCAAGATGTCTTTGCTTGGATTTATGAAGACCTTAAGTCTTATGACACCAACATAATTCAACACAAGATACTTATCAAAGAAGATCACAAACCTTTTAAACAGAAGATTAGGAGAATTAGTCCAGTTCTTATGCCATCAATTGAAAAGGGAGTAAAAAGGATGTATGATGCCCAAATCGTAGCACCCATCAGATATTCAAATTAGGTCCCAAACTTAGTCACTACTAGGAAGAAAATAGGAGAAATTAGACTATGTGATGATTTCAGAAACTTGAACAAAGTGTCATTAAAAGACAACTATCCTCTCCAAAGATGGACCATATTCTTTAGTGGGTAGTAGGCGCATCAATAATTCCATTCTTGATGGATTTTCTGTATACAACCAAATCTTAGTTCAACCAGAGGACCAAGCAAAGACTGCATTTACTACTCCTTGGGGTATTTTCATGTATTTGAAGATTCCTTTTGGATTAATGAATGCAAGAGAAACATTCCAAAGAGGTATGGATATAGCGTTTTCCAGAGAAATCCATGAATTTCTAGTTGTTTACCAAGATGACATCATAGTGTTTTCAAAATCTAATAATGAACATCTAGATCACCTAAGAAGAGTTTTCATTAAATGTAGAAAATTTGATATTTCCTTAAATCCCAAAAAGACACTCTTTGGTCTAGAAGAAGGTAAAATCTTGGGACACATAATATCCAAAGATGGAATTAGAATAGATCCCTCTAGAATAGAGGCAATCTTGACCATCATTCATCCTAGAAGCATCAAAGAATTACATTCATTTTTAGGCAAAATAATTTTTCTTAGGAGATTCATTTCAAACTTAGCAGAATTAATTAGAGAACTAAATAACATGTTAAGGAAAGATTCAACACTTAAGTGGACAGTAGAGGCCAAACAGTCTTTTGAGGAAATTAAAGAAGCCCTTACCAAAACTCTAGTCCTCATAAGTCTTGATTTCCAAAAAGATTTTATAATCTTTCGTTTGCTTCAGAACATACTATTACAACAGTCTTGTTGCAAAAGAATGATCAAGGATATGAGCAACGTATTTCATTTTTCAAATATTTAAGAGATGCCACACTAAAGTACAACATAATGGAAAAACAAGCATTAGCTTTAGTGAGAGATATTAAAGATTTCAGAGCATACATCTTGTATTCACACATCATTGCTTCTGTTCCAAATTCAGTAGTACAGGACACTCTGACACAGTATGGGCATGAAGGAAAGAGAAGCAAATGTATTGCCACTATTTTGGAATATGACATAGAAATAAAGCCTACAAAACTTATCAAAGGCCAAGGTCTAGCTAAACTCATGGCTGAATCAAACTGCCAGGCCTTAGATATAATTTCATTAGTTCCTTAGATGGTCAAGAAGGGATGGCGACTCCACAGATCAGTGAAGCTTTTATAGATTCACCTTCGTATGCAGATATCCTATTTGTTTTACTAAACATACAAGCTCCTCCTGATTTATCTAGAACAAAAGCTATATTTTTGAAAATGAAATCAATGAAATATTGTGTCATAGATAATGATTTATTTTGGAGAGATAATGGTGGCATTCTATTAAATTGCTTATTGAAAGATGAAACTGACAAAGTTATGCAAGAATTCCATGTAGGAGATTGTGGAGGATAACTATATTGGAAAACAACTACTCACAAGATTGTGAGGATTGGCTTTTACTGGCCCACCCTTTTTGTAGATGTCGAGAAACATGTGATCTCCTCTCACAAGTGCCAAATATTTCAGAGTAAATGGAAAATTTTACCATTACCACTAAAACCCATCTCCACAGAAGTTCCATTTCAACAATAGGGTTTAGAATTTATTGGGGAAACCTCCTCAACCCAACATAAATGGATTTTTCCAGCCACTGATTAATTTAACAAATGGATAGAATCTATCCCTTCTAGACATGCCACAGAATATATCATTATCTCATTCCTTGAAAACAATATCCTTTCAAGATTTGGATGCCCCTCAAAAGCTCATTTTTTTTCTCTACAAATGCTAATTCTATCAGCTGTAGAACAAAGTAAAAATACAAGGGGTCGACGCCTCGGGAATCATCCTCCGAGGACACTCAGAACAACAAAAACTATCCCTTGTGAGGGAAGAACTAGATACAAAAGCAAGAGAACAAATATTGCCACCAGGAATTAGCCGAGGAAAGATGAAGAGGAGGAGAAAACCGTCTGTCAAGAGCATGTGACCAGAGCATGAGACCATTACATTGCTCAAAATTCCAGAGACCATTACAATGCTAAAAAAACTAGAAGAGTTATACATTACTAAGCCACACAAAGAGAATTGAGTCCACATGTCTGATGGTAGCTGACTCGAGCCGCGTCCAAAACCACTTGAGCATGATCATTTTAGTCATTGAAAAAGCAAAAAAAGGAGAAGGCCCAGATGGCCTTAGAATGTGTCGTCTTCATGCTGAGGTGCCTCCACCACCAGACAGACGTTATCCTTCCATGCATCCTCATGTCCATCATCTTCCTAATTTGGGTGCCTCATCAAGGGGCGCGTGTCACTATCCATCTCTTCCCGAATCCTCGAGACAGCAGTATCCGGAGGCCGAGAGGCACTCGGAGCCTCACTCCTTTCAGGTCTCTCCCCCTGATCTCTCTCCAGACTTTTCCCTGCATTGTTTTGTCTATTTCTTTGACTGCTGACTCCTTGGCAAGCTTCTGGAGAGGGCTCATACATCAGGCACACTCGAATTGGCAGCAGAGCTTCTTCTTCAGAGAAGAGAATGGTGATATTGGCAGTAATTACAGGTCTATGCAAATTTCTCTGAAAATTGTAATGAGTTGTTTGGAATCCATGATACGGAATTGGATTGTGAATAGGATCCACAGAGCTGGTAGCCGGCTACTTTCCACGCCCTCCTCGACATTCCCTAGAACGACTCCTCTTGCTGTGGCAGACCATGCTGAGGGGAGTCCACAGAGGCCGAGACCAGAGGGAGGAAAAACAATCCAAGAAACTAAAAGCAGAGCCTAGAGATAGGTTACATAGCACATGAAACAAATTAAGACACTGGCGGTCAGACTGTAATTACAGGGAGAGCGACGTAGGAGAAGTGGTAGGGGAAATTGAAAGCTTACCCAAGTTTCCAAAGACCAGACCGCTAACTAAACCCACACTTTCCCAAGCCAGAGATGAACCACAAACGAAATACACAGAGGAAACTCACCTTTGTTTGCAAGGAGCAGCCAGCCTTCGAGACCCACTTCCAACTTTAACCAGAGACATGAAGGCAGGGCGCTTACATTGGTAATGAAATCCCTGGATGCCATGGATAAAATAACCAAAGCCATACCTTGAACAGAACAAGCAGTAAATGCAGAGAGTGTGCCAAATATTCTGCTCTGCAAATGATCCTTCAGGAACCGAGCGAACCACCTGAACATCACTCCCATCAACAAAATTAGCTCCTAGATAATCACGCAGGTCTGCGTCTGGCAGTACCTAACACCTCCACTTGTCCTTTGAACCATAATTACACATTGATTTCACCCGTATACAGGTCCCTCAAAAGATCATTACTGATAATGCAGCTACGTTTAAATCCGAGAAAATGGTATACTTTTGTAACAGATGTCACATTACCCTTGGCCATTCCACTGCCTATTACCCTCAAGGTAATGGAATTGTAGAATCCTAAAACAAAAGTTTTGTTAATATCATTAAGAAACTACTAGAAGACAACAAGAAGACATGAAACAAAAAGTTGGTAAAAGCCTTATGGGCAGATAGACTAACTACCAAAAAGTCCATTTGTACATCTGCTTATCAGTTACTATATGGTATGGATGTTGTTTCTCCATCCTCTTTAGGAGTACCAGTGATGAAGATCATTCTAGCGTTACAGGTAAAAACAAATGATATCCAAAGGAGAATAAATCAGATAATACACTTGCAGAAAACTAGAAAAGAAGTCTATGTCAAATCACAAGTGATCCACGATAAAATCAAAAAGGTTTTTGACAAAAAGACCAAAGCGGATGATTTTTACATAGGTGACAAAGTACTTAAATGGGATTCTAAAAGAGAAGATAAGGGAAAACATGGAAAATTTGATTTCCTACAGCAAGGCCCTTACATCATTTTTGGTTATAGAGGTAACAATGCATTTTTCTTGAGAGAATTAGATGGAACAGATCTACCAGTCGGACCTGTCAATGGTAGAATTTTGAAGCATTACTTATCTAGATATTAATAGTAGTTCACTTTACTTTACTCATTGTATATAACATTGCAGAGTTTAAATTGGATTGGATGGTAATTTTTTAAAAATTGAAGCCTGAAGAGAAGGCCTTGAGCTTTGAAGGGTTCACCATCATAAGTATGAATAAAGTAGAATCATAGAAGAATAGTTTGCATGTTAACTACAGTTACAGTTTCAAAGAATAATCATCTTAAAGTTCTTTACATTTCACCGGGAAATTCCATCCCCATGTGGAGCCACTATTAGGGTCCTATAATAATAAGATTCATAATTTTGAATTGGCTATGGTTAGCCTTCTAATATTGTACATACTTTTGCTTTCTGCAAAATGTTTTCCATATTAAAAATTAAAGAATGTAAAGAGGGTATGTCCTCAAAGAATAATTTGTTATGCTCTAAACCTACAAGACAATACCAAAATACCAAATATGCAAAGAAGTATACCGAGAACATAGAATAATGAGAAATAACAAAAAGTATTTTATTATTCAGAAAGCAATGTTCACTTGCCTCTTTGAGGTGGCAACCTCCAATAGATCTAAGCTCAATTACAAAATAAGACACAATGCTCCTCGAGGGGAGTCCCTATCCTTTATATAGGATTCATACATGCAATACCATGGGGAAATACCATGGTTCTTATTAATACCATCTATCTAATACTATGTCCTATTTGCAACAAACTATGGTCCCTTCATTAAATGTGAGTTAACCACTTATAATTATTAATATGGGCTTTATTGACTATTTACTTAACTATAACTATGACTCGATCCTATTACATAAATAAGGGGGTTAGGATTGGACCCTAAAATTCCCTCCCCAATAAGAATAGCCTTGTACTCAAGGTTGAAGTTGCGGAAACTACTGAAGGATAGTGGCTGGTTCCCAGGTTGCATCTTCCGAAAAGGTGTCTTTCCACTTAAAGAGGACTTCCTTGATCGTGAGGCCACGTAGGTGCGGTTCTCGTGTGTCAAGAACCTATTTAGGTTGGAGCCAGATTGACCCTTCATCATCCACTTCAGGTAGACTGGTCTGAATTTTGCAATGGTTCGCAATCACTTTCTTGAGGCATTAGACATGGAAGACTAGATGGATTTCTGGAGTGCTTGGCAAAGCTAGCTTCTAGGCGACTTCTCCAATGTGCTGAAGTACTTGATACGATCCGTAGAATTTGGAGATAATTTCTGACAACCCTTGTCTTTGAGTGATGTTTGCTTATATGGTTGCAGCCTTAAAAATACCTAATTTGCTTCTTGAAATTGGCTTTCTGAGCGATGTTGATCTCCCTGTTGCTTCATGCGGTTTTTGGCTTGATGAAGATTCTTTCTAAGGTGGGCCATCATGGTTGTGTGGTTCTGTAGGATTTCATCCACTGATTGTACCTTCGAGCATCCATTGATATGAGAAGTAGGGGAAGGAGGGAGTTGACAATAAACTGCTTCATATGGAGTCATTTTGGTGGTGGCATGATAGTTGGTGTTGTACCACCATTCGGCTAGAGGTAACCACTATACCCAGAGATGTTGCTTTTATCAAGTGAAACACCTAAGGTAGGTCTCCAGACATTTGTTGACTACTTCAGTTTGACCATCAGTTTGTGGATGATAGAAAGTACTGAGTTGTAGTTGGATAGCTTGTAGGCGGAAGAGTTCCTGCCAAAAGTTACAGGTGAAGATCGGGTCACAATCAGACACAATGGAAGTGGACATGCCATGCAATTTGAATATCTGATCCATGAAAGATTGAACGACCAAAGTCAGTGTAAAAGGGTGGGGTAGCACACAAAAATGAGCATACTTAGAAGTCTGTGCACAACCACCATGATGACTGGCTTACTTCCTAACTTTATAAGATCCGTAATGAAATCCATAGAAGCCTCCATCCAGATTGAGCCCGGGATGGGAAATGGCTGTAATGTGCCTGGGGATTTGACTGTCTCTCCTTTGTGGCACTAGTAGATGTTGTATTCAGCTACAAAAGTAAGAATGTCATTTTTCATGCCTGTCCAAAAAAATTATCTTTGAGTGCAAGCATACGTCTTCTAAAAGCCTGAATGTCCTGAAGTGGGAGATGAGTGCAACTCTGCCAAAATGTCGCTTTTGAGGGTGGATGTTGGTGATATTGTGACTTTGTCCTTGTAGTGAATAATCTCATCTTGCTACGATTAGCCCACTATGGAATTTGGATCCGTTTGCAATTGATTAATGAGTTGGGGGAGCTAGGGATGTGAAAACCATTCCTTGCAAGCCTCTTCAATCCATTCTAGAATGGGAAGGGAAATTGCGAATAGGCTACTTTCCTCCTCAATTTAGCTGGATAAAGCATCTGCTACAATATTTTCACGTCATTGCTTGTAAATTATCTCATAATCATATCTCAACATTTTGGTGAGAAATTTATCTTGTTGTGGTGAGGATATGCATTGCTCCAAAAAACACTTAAGGCTTTGATGGTCTATACAAATTTGGCAACATCGCCCCAATAAGTATGGTCGCCAGGTATCTACTGCATGTAAGATGGCCATCGTCTTCTTCTCATAGGTAGATTGTCCTAGATTCTTCCCACTTATTTTTTGGATCATGAAGGCCAAGGGCCAACCTTCCTGGATTAAGACCGCCCCAATACCTGTACCAGAAGCATCACATTCAATCACAAAATATTTGGTGAAGTCAGGTAGTGCTAAGACTGGAGTGGAACACATGGCATGTTTGAGAGCTGTAAAGGCTTGTTGTGCTTCATCATTCTAGAGGAATGAATTTTTCTTGAGGAGTTGAGTGGGGGGCCTAGCAATGTGACCATAATTGCGGAAAAATTTGCGGTAATAGCCTGTGAGACCCGAAAATCCTCTCAAGCTCTTCAAGGTCTTTGGTTGAGGCTAATCCTACATTTCCTGGATCTTTTTGGGGTCCACTCTGGCACCTTCACACCCCATAATGTTTCCCAAATACTTAACTTCTTCCATGCCAAAAGAGCACTTGGACAATAATTTATGCTTGCAGAGCAATTGCAAGAGTAGATCTACATGCTGAAGATGTGTGGCCCAGGTGCAACTGTAGATGAGGATGTCATCAAAGAAAACAAGGAAAAATTTTCTGAGATATGGTTTGAGCAGGCGTTTCATAAGGCTCTAAAAAGTCGATGGGGCATTACAAAGACCAAATGGCATGACCAAGAACTCATAATGGCCTTCATGTGTTTAGAAAGTAGTCTTTGGATTGTCTACTTCTTTCATGCGAATTTGGTGGTAGCCCGAGAGAAGGTCGAGCTTAGTAAAGAATTGAGCCCCATTTAGTTCATCCAGCAAATCATCGACAACCGGGATTGGAAATTTATCTTTGACTCTCAACTTATTGAAGGCCCCGAAGTCTGGACACATATGCCATTCCCCATATTTCTTGAGAACCATGACCACTGACAATGAATAAGGACTAATGGTGAGATGAATGATGCTTTCTTCCAAGAGTTCCTTGATTATTTTTTCAATTCCATTCTTTTGGGTGAATGGATATCTATATGGGTGCACATTTGGTGGTTGGATCCCTGGGACCAAATTAATGCTATGATCATGTTCCCCTCTCAAGAATGGAAGCTCATGAGGCTTGTCAAAGACTGGCAGATGGTTGTTTAAGATCTATTGCATCTTAGAATGAATATGAAGAGAATTGGGTTCAAAGGCCTGGATGGCATTAAATTGGGTGATAGCTCCATGGTGGCCCTTTTTTAAAAAAATTTCCATCCGATGTGAGCTAATGATAGAGGGAGCTCCCACCTGGATTCCATGGAGGTATGTGTGTGGTTGTTTTGCTGAAAGCTCATATATAACTCCTGGAAATCCATTATGATTGGGCAAAGTGTGCGAAGCCATTCAGCACTTAGGATAGTGTTGCACCCTCCCATGTGTATGGCAAACATGTGGGTCTTTAATTGATAATCCCCCATTTGAAGTTTGACATTTTCACAGCAACCTTCATATTTCATGGTCCCCCCATCAGCAATTTAGACCTGGAAGTTAGAAACTGCTCAAACAAAGCAATGCACTACTTTTGTGACTCTTTGATGGATAAAATTATGTGTGTTGCCACTATCAATCAAGACTACTGGGCGATGCTTAATAAAACCTCTGATTTTGAGGGTTTTGGAAGAAGAAATCCCTACCAAAGAATGTAGCAATATAACTGGTTCTTCAGGTACATTGTCCTACTGGTTGTCCTCTTCTTCCTCCTCGAGTTCATTAAGTGGTGGGGCTTCCTCTGATGAACTGTGATCAGTAGCATCAATTTGAGAGAATTTGGGCTCCTTGCATTTATGACTGGGCGAGTATTTCTCATCACAGTAGTAACGCAATCCTGCTGGTCACACCTTTTGAACCTTGAGTGTTTGGGTATTGCTTTAAGCCTGTGTGGGGCGACCCTTGGCGATGAAATTTGGGCGATTGGATAGGGCCGTTCATGCACGTTCTACTTCACGAGATATCCTATAAGCATGCAGCCATGAGCTATGGTGGTGCAGTCAGACGTGGGTTTGTATGGCTTCTTTGAGACCACTGACAAAACATTCCATGTAGAACTCATCATGTAGAACTCCAGTGCAGAAAGCTAAGGCTTCAAATGTTGTAATATATTCGCTCATTGTTCTTATCTATCGGAGCTTAGTGAGATGACCCAAAAAATTAGATTCATGGTCAAAGTGATCCGTAAGAGCTTTTTTGAATGTTTTCCAAGTCAAGGGCCTTTCATAGCAACATTGATGCCATTGCCACCATTGCCATCTTTCATTGTCCAAGTACATGATACCCACAATAAGTTGAGTCACATCATCCAGGATGTAATTCAATTTGAAATACTGCTCCATTTGTGCTATCCATGTGGTTGGGTGAGAGCCATCATACTTATACATGAGGAGCTTGGGTGGTCATGATGGGATTGTTGGTGGGTGCCAAAGAGGTGAAGAGACTAGCTAGACTCGCCCTCCAGGTTTTCATTGCCAATATGCCTTCGCACGTTCCTACAATTTTCCCTTAGAGAGTGTTTCATTTAAGTTTTTCAGCTGCAAAATGACATCGTTCAATTGTGATTCAAGTTTGTCAATCCTTTCATTGGCCATAGCTTGAGCTCTAGTTTGTACCATGCACCTATTTGATGTAGTTGAAATTTTGGACCACCTGATATTTTTGGCACTAACAATTGAATGGTACCACCTTAGTTAGCTTGTCAACCTAATTCTTATGGGCTAAGTCACCAATAAGTGCCTCGGGGTGTCTCAAACTTCTTCTTTTTTTTTATACTCCGAATGGAGTTTTACTCCTTGCTTAGGAATACTATAGTAGCCAAATCCCAGAAATGTCAATGCTACCCAAAGTCCTACGGAAATCACACCCAAGTATAGGAACCCACACAATTATTCAGATTTGAATGGAAGATCTGATTATTGCGATGACTATAGAGCCCAATTTGCTAGATCTGGATGGCGGATCTGAGAGATCTGAATAATAATGGATCTGAACAATGGAACTAATTGTTGCTGTAGATATGATGGATCTGATAGTTCTGAATGGTTGATCTGATAGATCTGAACAACAAAACTGAGTGCTGCTACTGTGACAAAACCCCCCTTGTGAGATCTGATCTGGCAAAGATTATGCGTGATCCCGAGATAGAGAAGGGAACTATGGTCTCCAGGAGTGTTAGGTGCTACAGATTACAATATACATATGGGTCTGACAGTTGTACTCGGCCCAATTTTTCACGGCACTAACAAAGGAGGATGAACTGTACCCTTAGCCATACAACTCGACTACCCTATTGTACATGCGAGTAATCTCTCTGGGTGTTGTTCTCGGTGTATTATAGCAGCAAGACGATTGACGGTTTATTAATGGTGAGGCTTCAAGGGAGCTAGGGGGCTTCCAATATACCCAAAGGGTACTTGGAAGACAATTCGTGTGTGGTTCTATCTAATGCGCTACTACTCGAAGGGGTACCCATAAGGGTTACAAGGGAGTCCAACAAGCGTGACCACCTCTTGTATTTCTTGTGTGCATGCCTCCCCAAATCCACAGGTTTATGCACTCAATGACAAATCCCATGGTTTAAAGACGTTGGAACACCTCTAGCCAAAAAACAAAATTGCTAAAAATTGGAAACCCCACCAACCCTAGAAAGTGCTCTGATACCACTTGTTATGCTCTCAACCTGTAAGACGATATCAGAATACCAAATATGCAAAGAAGTATACCTAGAACATAGAACAATGAGAAATAACAGAAAGTATTTTATTATTCAGAAAGCAATGTTCACTTGCCTCTTCAAGGGGGCAACCTCCAATAGAGCTAATCTCAATTACAAAATAAGACATGATGCTCCTCGAGGGGATTCTCTATCCTTTATATAGGATTCATACATGCAATACCATGGGGCAATATGATGGCTCTTATTAATACCATCTATCTAATACCATGGCCCATTTGCAACTAACTGTGGTCCCTTAATTAAATGCGGGTTAACCACTTAAAATTATTAATATGGGCTTTATTGACTCTTTAATTAACCATAACTAGGACTTGGTCCTATTACATAAATAAGGGGGTTAGGGTTGGACCCTAACATGCCCTCCCCCATAAGAGTAGCCTTGTCCTCAAGGCTGAAGATGCAAAAACTATTGAAGGATAGTGGCTGGTTCCCAAGTTGCATCTTCCGGAGAGGTGTCTTTCCACCTAATGAGGACTTCCTTGATCGTGTGGCCATGCAGGTGCCATTCTCATGTGTCAAGAACCTGTTTAGGTTGGAGCCTGTTTGAACCTTCATCATCCACTTTAGGTAGACTGATTTGAATTCTGAAATGGTTCCCAATCACTTTCATGAGGCATGAGACATGGAAGACTAGATGGATTTTTTCAGTTGGTGGCAAAGCTAGCTTGTAGGCGACTTCTCCAATGCGCTGAAGTACTTGATACGGTCTGTAGAATTTTGGAGAAAATTTATGATAGCCCTTGTCTTTGAGTGATGTTTTCTTATATGGTTGCAGCCTCAAAAATACCTGATCCCCTTCTTGAAATTAGCGTTCTGAGTGATACTGATTTGACTGTTGCTTCATGCGGTTTTGGGCTTCATGAAGATTCTCTCTAAGGTGGGCCAACATGGTTGTGCGGTTCTGTAGGAGTTGATCCACTACTTGTACCTTCGAGCATCCCTTGATATAAGAAGTAGGAGAAGGAGGGAGTTGACTGTAAACTACTTCATATGGAAACGTTTTGGTGGTGGCATGATAGTTGGTGTTATACCACCATTCGGCTAGAGGTAACCGCTATACCTAGAGATGTTGCTTTTCTAAAGTGAAACACCTGAGGTAGGTCTCCAGAGATTTGTTGAATACTTCAGTTTGACCATCAGTTTGTGGATGATAGGAAGTACTGAGTTGTACTTGGGTACCTT